>VZRU01016833.1:447049-503056 GCA_013398155.1 Pedionomus torquatus | reverse complement strand
AAACAAACAAAAAAAAAAAACAAAAAAAAAAAAAAAAAAACCAAAACAAACAAACAAAAAAAAACTGAAAAAGGAAAAATTGATATATTTCTCTCCCACTCCAAGCAGTCACCCTTTTCTGATGTGCTTCAGCACTAAGGGAAGAGGTGAATGTCCCTGCTGATAGAAATCTGTGCTGGCCACTTAAAAGGCTGGAGTGTTCTGATGTAAGATTGTTGCTGATTAATGCCTTTGCCTTTGTTATTGCTGAATACTCCCAGTGGACCATCTTTCCAGAATGCCTGAGTACAGCACAAACAGCAGACCATTTCCATGCCTACTAAAATCTAAGCAATCTCTGTTATACATTTTAATACCAGTCTTTTCTATCCATCTAGGTGAATAAGAAGGATTAGCTGTTACTAATAACAGCCCATGAAGAGAAACAACATTTTTTCTCAAAGCTAAAAGACATTGGAAGAAAGAGCAAGAAGAAAAACAATGAAAGTGTTGAAGGATTGAGCTTATAAAAATGCTCAGATAGTTATGACAGTCCATGCTCAGGACTGCAGATACTGTGTTCATGTCAAAAGGGATCTGCTCAGAATCACTTTATAAAAGCCTTTACCTGTTTGTAAATTTGGGGTGACTGACTACTACAAGTCCACATCCTTTTTTCTTTCTTTTTTTTTTCTGTTTTCTTTTTTTTCTCCCACAGTCAGGCATTGTCCTGTTAGCTTCAAAAATTATCATAAGTGGTGGCTAAAAAAAACCAAACATATTTCTAAAGAAAAAAATAATCAGCAATGGTTAGACTGAGAAAGCTCAGGCAGGAAGTGATACAAATTATCCTGGCCAATAAGTTAAACAACTCTCTCCTATTGTAACTGGAAATTGAAACTAAAGTCAGAAGAATAATTTCCTAGTAGGAAGGGAGGGAATTTAGGCCAACTCAGATAGGAAAAAAACCTCTTAGAATGGTTTAAATACAATGTCACCTACAACATCATTAAAAGCACAGTTGACAGCATTTTGATGATTTATTAACTTTCACACGGCAATGGCTACTCATTCAAAGACAAGTTGCATAATCAAAATATCCACAGCATATTTTGGCTCCAGAGGTTTCCAAAATCCATTTACTCACTTTGATTCTGAAGTAGTTTTCACTTTTCCACTTCTTAGGTAATAGATACAAGTGGGCAGCATAAATCTACACTGTTTCCATATAGGGTATTATGTCTGGAATACCTCTACTTCTGGAAAGGAGGTTAATGAATAAGAAGAGACTGAACTCAGTTATAATTATGACTGAGATCATAATTCTAAAATCCAAGCCCAATCTAAAATGCTGAAGAATTTAATTTTTTTTTTTTTATTTTGCATTTTTACCAGTGTTACCAGCTGTACTTTTGCACTGTAAAATTATTTTAAAGCCAAAGTCGGAGATAAAATTATAAGATAAATGCTAAATTTAAAAAAAAAAAAAAGAAAACCCTAGAAATTTATTAAGAAAGTTACTTAAGACCTTTCCCCAAGTACTGGCAAGTAAACAGTTCCAGTAAGCTTGTCAAATGGTTCATATGCTTTTATCAATGGGGCTTTGAGCAACCTGCTCTAGTGGGAGGTGTCCCTGCCCATGGCAAGGGGGTTGGAACTTGATGATCTTCAAGGTCCCTTCCAACTCTAACCGTTCTATGATTCTGTGATTCATGTAAACAGAGCCTTCCCCAATTGTAAATTCTACAGTGCACAGGCACATGCAGGCATATTTGATCCTCCTTTCCACATCCACCATTGCATGCTTTTGTGGCTCAAGCACAGTGAGTGGGGGGGCCAATAGGTCTATCACGTATGAAACCACATTTCCAAAATCCAGTAAAGACACTGAAATGAAGCAAAAAAAAATGCCAGTGTAGAAATTTTGACTGGGTCTCCACGAACTCCAGGAATATTATGGACAACTCCTTTGACTTCTCCAGAGTTTCTTCAGTTTCACACTTGCTGGAGCTTTGTTATTTTTCTCTCCAGTTACTTACGCTTCATTGTCTACTTTAACAAGAAGAATATTCTTTTTCACTTTTTCCATTCTTCAGTTGCACTAAATATATTTTCTGAAGAGTTTACATACTTATACTGGATCTAGTTGAATAATCTCAACAGATCTGCATAGACAGAGAAAACTAATTTCTGTGGGAGAAAAGGTATTCTCTGTTTCTATTTTTTCTCTCCAAAAATGACCCTAGAAAGCTGAATGTATGCATGCATTAATGTGTTTTATGTTTTATTTTGAAAGTATGAAATCAGAAGAGAAGTAATAGGAATAAGTTGTGGAAGACTACCTCTGCTAATTACAAGAAAATAAGGAGAGAGGGATAAACTAATATAGGTTACCTCATGACCTCCCCTTTGTTTTCATTGTGTATATATAGAGAGGCAGAAATAGTATAAATTCCTCTTAAGAAATTCCTCATGCAAATGAATATAAGAAAATCTCAAAGATTTGTGACAACAAGAAAAATCCTGGACGTAAGTTCCAGTGACTGGTTTAAATTCAATAGATTATTTTTTCCCCATTTACTTCTCAGATTTGATTTCTTGTCTTTCCTACAGCTTCTACTACCTGAAGCTTTCTTTCATTTCTTTATATGAAGGAGAGTCACTTGAGGTGAACCAGGCCATTAACAATCACTCCTGCCCTGGGGATAGTGCAGTGCAGTATTTCCTTTGTGGGGACCACTGAGAGGACCCTGACTCTGGGAATCACACCAGGGATCAGCTCAGGCAGGTCAATTCTCCCACTGTGTTGGGCTCACTCATCAGAGATGCTGGCATCCTGGTGAGGGCACATATTGCCTTTTTCCGCATGCCTTTTTCCCCGTGCAACCCAGACATGATGGGAATTAGATGGAGGCTGTTGCCCCAGCTGTAGAAGTTGCAGCTAAACAAGCACTCAGTCACTTAATCATGCTGACTAGTGGAAGGGTCAGACAACAGTCTGACCTTTATGGACTAGCTGTCAAAAGAAGGAGTCCAAAAACATCCATTTTCCAAAAACAGTGGCACAAAATTACAAAACTTGTTAAGCTGCAAGTGTGGTGGACTGGGCCCTTATGTTCTTCCAACATACAGACCACACGTTGTCACCGCAAGTGGTGTCTCCTCTCAGTCTCGCTTACGTCAATCCCCCAGGCAGCATAACAGTTTTCATGAAGAATAACCTTTCAGGAAAATATTTAATATACTTCATTTATGAATGAATAGACTTTTCTCTTTCAGAAACAAGCATAAGTAAGCAACCCTGTGTGCCACTTAGCACAGAAAACCACGGGTGTTCCAGAAGCAGAAGAACTCTGTTGATGTTCATGGACCACAGAGCAGTGTAGCAACATCTGGTTTGGGATCTTGTGAGAGGACATGCAACCACTCAGTGCTGGTTCCTCTCCCAACCTCACCTAACACAGATGAGTAATAACCAGCTATTACTACCACAAAGCAGCTGCTTGACAACTTTTAAACAGTGTGGTGGCTTCATTGCGCATCAGAGAGGCTGCACAGCTCTGCACTCCAGCTTTGCTGTGAGGGCTGGGTTCCAGGAAGAACTCTAAATCCAAAGACCTCAAAATTGGCTTTTCAAAGTCACAATTCGTGCACATTAAGTAGGAAAGGTGGGACATGGTACATGCTCATCTTCTAAAGAACTTCAGTGCCAAGGCATACTGGTCTCTGAATTTCTCAATTTGTAAATTAAGTGTTGGGTTTTGTTTTCCTTAAGATTCCTTTAGGTCAGGCAGGGAATGCAAGGACCTAGTCCAAAGAATAATTAATGGCAGTAGCAAGCAGGTATAGATAATGAAGCTTTGTGACAAGAGTAGTATTTTCAAACTAGCTTCAAAGCTCATCACATCTCAAAATATGTTTTTTTTTTTCTTTCAAACACATACATAAATATATATACCCACATGCACCGACAGAGAAAAAAAGCTTTCCAAACTTTAATGAAATAAGGTTATTTCTTTTCAGCCAGAAGAAGAAAAACTTTTTTTTTTTCTCTTTGCATAGATATTTAATTGAGTATCAGAGAGAGTGGATAATCAGTAGTTACATAGAGTTTATGGTTTCAACTTCCTTAAAAATATTCCAGCATCCTACTAAAGTCACTGTACTTTCTAACTGTTGTTTATTTGTAAAGATCAGGACCACAGGTGTTTTTGAAAGAAACTCCTTCTTCTGCAAGTTAAGTTTCCCTAAATGTTTTTAATGCCATATGATTAGGGATAGAGATGTTCAACAGGGATAACATGTTATATGAAAGGAGACAAGGTGACATTAAGATGCTTTATTTTCTCCATATCAAATAAATAGGATTATTGCATAAAAATGATTTTAAGACACTTAGGATTGATCAGTACATCTTTTTAGGCTTTTGAAGGAGTCTGCTTAGATCCCATAAATAATATTTTATTTTTAAATATAAGTTATTTTCCAGTTGGATTCTTCTGTGTCTGTCACCGTTCAAACATCTTATTTAGAGAGCTGAGGAAATGATAGCTCATCATGTAGGTAGTCCTGTGTGTCATTTTGTTTTCCTGTCAGAAATTATTTTATTGTGTAGCTCACCTACTTTCAAGCAAACTTTGCTGCAGTTCACACAGTGCTAACCACAGATTTCTTCAAAAACATTTTTGATCCTTCTTCACACAAATGGATAAGTATTAATTTCATGCTCTTTTTTAGAATTTATTAATGTTACTCTTGCATGTCAGTTTTAATTTAGTTTACCTTATGCATATAGATAAATATTCTGTGAGCTTGAAACCAAATTCTATCCATATCTGTAAAAATGAAAAAATGATAAAAAACACAAAATGGTTCTTACCAACAAAGAATTTCTGAAATAAGCTGCAGCTTTGTGTATTGACTTTTCGTTGCAAACAATAGTAAGTGTAAGATAACTCAGCCTTTACAACCAGTACAGAAAGCTGAATCTGTCTCATTTTCAGCATCAGGTAATACATGAAACCCACCTGGGGATCCTGGGAAAGCCCATTCAACACTCACTTTCAGCTTCGTTTTGTTTTTCTCCTCCCACTGCCGGCCTACATGAACTCCAAAGGACATACAATCCTTCTTGTTTTCCCACCTGTAATGAAGTACACGGGAGCAAAAGCCCCGCTAGAAGAACTCAGTTACAAAATCTCTCTTAACCCATTACAGCTGCAGCAGTCACCCAAACTGGCTGTGTGCACTGTGTTGTTTCACTTTAAACACACTCTACCTTTAGAGGTTACCCTTTAAGCTATCTTCTGTTGCCATAGGCACGCTAGAACAGATCTAGCTAAACACAAACAAGACAAAAATAAAACGTGTGAACCTGTGCCTCGAGAAAAAGACACCCTGCCTTTTCCAAGGATTCCACAGAATGAGCATTTTTGACAATATTTATATATGCTGGTTTTTCAACTCTACCTTGGACCTCCAGCGTACAACGATTCTACACATACACACCCACACTGTACACACATTGGCATATGGTATTTACAGTACACCTTCCATATTATCATAGAACTTTCTTATTTCCCACTATGAAACACAGAGTAAATTTATGCTGTGTTGCATACAGTATGCTGTGTTCGAGTGAACTTTACTACATACAAAGTTTCAAGAGCAGGTCTGTGCGAATCATTAACTTTTCAAAAGGCACTGGTTCCCTTCTGTCACTAATGACATGCGTAACAGTTTAATGTAATGCTACTTTTAATTATCAGAGCCCTTTCTTTTAAATATCAAATTTCCCTCTCTAAATTGTCCTGAGTTCTCTTTACAGTCTCATCTGTCACTGTAAATGTCATCACTTTATTCCTCCTTTGGATGCAGTGACAGGCCCACTCTTATCCCCAGCTTTATCTCTTTTTCCATCCTTTATTGTACTACAAAGATCCCTCTTTCATAGTTTACAGCTGTATCCGCTTTCCACACGTGGCAAATGATTGCCTCGGTAAAGGTATTTTCTGTTTCAATCTTGCATTTTCCCAAGGGAGAACAAAAGGGACAAGCTTTCTGGAGTTGGTTTCACTGAGAAAATTGTTTAGAATTGCCTCATTCCTCAACAGATTAACGAATGCATACAATCCCGGCTTAAGTGCTATTGTACAGCACAATTTGTCCATTATACTTTGTCCTTTCCATTTAGAAAACCCCCTCACCAATTAAAGTAATACAGCCTTCCAATACCTGCTCCCAATTAAATCTGAGCTGTATTACCTGCCTTGATGCAGCTGGTCACAGATTCCTACCACTTACTAGCATTCATTAGTCCCATTCATTATAAAGGGGCTGGTGGCAGGAATTCAAGCTACTGGCTTTATTCAGGGGCCATCAAAATTATCAGCTTTCAGCACAAGGCCCCAATAAGAACAGGATTAAGTGAAGGGAGAGGGAATTCATACAGTAGCGAAATGTCATTGTTTCTACTTTGCTCATGTCTGTTCTAGCCCAGTGCATCAGGAGCATCCAGTGGGTGTACAAAAGAAGACAGCTGGTCACAATTGGAAGAAAGCCTTTTCCTCATTTGCTTTCAGCATAGCTCCTAATTTTGTTTTCCTGTGTCTCTTTCCTCCCAGCCTCCGAAAGGTAGCCTATTGTCTGATCCAGAGCCTACTTACAGATGTGATCATTAACCGCTTAAAGTCTGCTGCTGCAGACTGGCTCAGTACAGCCTAAAGACATTGTTTCACTTACTGAGATGAAAAAACATTAATTTCTCTGGCCATGTGAAAAATCACTGGATTGCTGTGGTCTGGCCGCCCAGTGCAATAGGGCTTTTCCAGGCACGCAGTGGTCCTGAGATGCTCTGCTAGGTGATAGTGTGCAGTGTGGCTAGTTGCATAGCAAGGAAAAAAATCACCTCCTGCTCTTAAGTGGTTTAAATGTCAATACCCACCCTGTAATCAGAGCTTCACAGATTTACTGGATGGCGGTGGTAGTACTAAAACAAGCAGCCACGCTATAAGCTTTGGGGCTGTTACAAGCAGAGGATATTGGGGGAGTCGGGGAAAATTACTCTCACCTGGTACTCGGAGGTGGCACAAAGCTTTTACCCCCCAGATCTGCCCACTCTAAAGAAGGCTGTGGTCACATTTTGGTCCACTGTTGCCCCATCTAAGATTGGAAGATTAAAAAAAAAAAGACAAGAAACAATAATATTACTTGTGAATGCAGTGAATGAAAAGGCTTGAAAAACTCAATCTAGCTCATTTTTGTACCAATTTTAAACTAATTCTTTACTGCAAACACTCATTTCTTATCAAGGATCAGCAACATATGCATATCCATAGCATTTTTTAAGGTGGCGGAGGATGTATATTAGTGTTTTCCTCTCAATTAACTTCTAGGCAATTTTCCCAGCTAAATACATAACATCTTTGGCAACATGCCAACCAAAACCTTAAGACCCAACACTAAATTCTGTACTTATACAGGCAGCTTAGATTTTCATGCGGTGAACTGGCAGAATGCCAGCAACTCCCACCATAAACCTAGCAGTAGGAACACTATATATTTTTTTTTATCAAGAAACTCTACTTTACTTTTCTAAGACCACTTGAAAACTGCACCATTTTAATGTTCCTTTAGCACAAAATAAAAGAAAGATTTAACCTGCTATTAAATTAACCCAATTAGCCATTTATTTCATGTAACCTTACACTTCTGATGACATTAAATCAAACACACCAACATGTGGATTTTTTTTTTTTATAAGTTATGGTAATTACACACTGCACACTAGACAATAAATTTCTCGCTAGCCTTTTGCCCTGTTCTTTCTCTCTGGAAGAAGATTATTAGAACAGAAACATTTCAAGACCCCTCCTCATATCCTCCTGTAACACTGTGTTGGAAGAAAATGGAATATTTATTATGCAGTTAAAGAATAAAACCAAAAACCAGAAAAAAAATGGGGGGAGGGGTTGGAGGGGAGAAGGAAAATGCAAAAAAACAACAAAAAAAGTAAAATATTTTCAAAGGGCTGTCTTCCAGGCGTGATAAAGTGAAATGCTGGGGAAAATAGACTCTATTTGCTGTCCTGGTGACTTAACACAGATCATGTACCTGAGGCCAGTCTTTGCTGAATGCAGCACCTTTTTCCAATATTTTTTAAGGGCAGGGTGGGGAGAAAGAAAACACCGTTCAAATAAAACCTGGCAATAGTTCAGAATCAGAATCCCCCGGTCTCTCTCTGCCACATTCACAAACAGAGAAGCCCAAGATCCATGTGAGGATCACACCCGCCCTGCTGTTGTTAAGGAGGCCTCAGCGCCCCCCGCCCCCTTGCCCCTCCAGGCAATGCCTTTCCAAGCCGTGCTTGCCAGCAGGCCCCTTCATATGCTGGTGCCATTTTGTCCTATTTTCAGACCAGCACTCAAGTGGGTTTATCCCAGAGCAGAGGGCAGAGAGTGCTCTAGGACTGGAGATGCCCCTTGCCTGTCCCGGGGCCCTGTTGGCAGCCCCCCACATGGCGTGTGTGTTTGGTGCCCCGTGAGAGGAAAAGCAGGAGCAGCTCCTCCACCGCAGAGCAGCGCTCTTGCCGCACACCGTGCCGGCACGTGGCCCTGGCAGGAAGACTGTCAGCAGCATATTGGATATCCTCGCGAAACAGATAGCGTGCCCTCCCTGGTTCTGTTTAGATGTCTTCCGTGGGGCTTACTTTCGAGGATGGCTCTGCCTTCTGACCCTGCCGCAGATGGCGTAACTGTTGCCTTGGCAGGCTGCCACTCACTTCCGGTTCCCAGTCTCACGTTCTCGTCCCTTTACAATGTGGGTAACCCTGCTCCCTGCCTGTAATGCCGCCTCCTCCTTCTTTCTTTTTTTTTTTCTTCTTCTTTTTTTTTTTTTTTTCCGTCCCCCCTTCTCTTCTAGTTCCTTGGCAGGGCTTGTTAGGTATTTGTCACTAAAGATTTTATTTCTTCCTTCCATAAAGTTTACTCCAGTGATGAAACTAATGGAGCACTCTAAAAAGAGTCGTGATATTCCAGCTAAAGGCAGCCAAAAAGAATGGCTGAAGTATCTTTCCTTTTTTTTTTTTTTTTTTACACTCTTTTTTTTTCCCCCTGCCTGTCAATGTTTTAATTTCTCAATTAACTTCACTTGTAACCTTACTAAGCATTAACAATCTTTTGAATCTTATTTGAGTTTTTAAATATGAAGGGCTTTGTTATCTTCACAGACTTTTGAAGATAGATTGATAAACTGTAAATAGTACGAATTTGATAAGGCAGCTTGAATTGATACATCTAGAAGACTTTCTGAAATAAATTACTTCCAAGCCATTCTCTGTTATTAACTCTTGAGGAATCACACAATATTCAGCAACGTGAAACATGAAAAGTTCATCTGAAAATAAACAGCCATTGCTGTTTAATTCAAATTCAGTACTGGAAAAGTTAAATCCTTTGCATTTTGCTTCCTCTCTGCTTAAACTTTTGCACCTTAATTCTTTACTTCACCACTATAAGATTCTTGCTTCTCTAAAATATGCCCTCTGCAGTTCTGGATTTAGATATCCTCATATTCTAAGGTAAACCTTTAAAATTTTTGCTTATGTAGTGTTTAGTGTCACATTTCTGATACAGTATGGCAGTGCCTTCTTCTGAGAGCTAGGGCAAGATTCCAGTTCCCTTGTTTCCTCCTGAGTGGGCTGAATGGGGAGGGAAGATATCAGGATTTCCTCAAAGAAGAATGAAAAACTTCATTCTGGAGTAACCTTCTCCCTGATTCCTGTTACCCAGAATGTTCAATGCTGTTGTGTAATCTAATTTTCTAGCAGCTAATGGTTCCCAAGTAACTCATAACTTTCTCATCTTTTAGCTAAACAGACTTCTTAGTTGAGCCTGAGCCAACTGCTCTGTCTCCACTGGACCATCTTTTCCAGCCATTGGATTCTTCAGGTGAGGATGAGGACAATACCAAATACATGTGTATCAGTTACATCTTTGGACCACGTAGGTCTGTGCCATTATTGCCACTCTTTAGATTACTACCACAAAGCACTGGGTAAACTAGTGACAATTTCCCATCTCTCCACTCTATTTACAGTTTGTGGGTCACTTACACACAAACGAAAAAAAAAAAAAAAAGACAAAGAACAAAACACACTTTCAGGGTGCCTTTTTTTCAGTTAACTCTTTCCATTTATCTGTGTTGCCAGGAACATTATCAGTGGTGATAAAGAGCTTTGAGACACCCTTTCCAACCTCTGTGGATAACAATCTTAGCAACTGTGGCACTGCCACTCTTTGGTTTTGAATTTTCACCCATACCTATCTTTCCTTATGCTTGTAGGTACAGAGTAGCTTGACAACCTGATCTCCTATGACAAGGTGACTTGCTTAGTGGATGAGGGAAAGGCTGTGCATTTCGTCTGCCTAGACTTTAGTAAAGCCTTTGAGACCATTTCCCACAGCATTCTCCTGGAGAAACTGGCTGCTCCTGGCTTGGATGGGCTTTTTGCTGGGTAAAAAACTGGGCTCAGTTTTCTCCATAGTATCCAAGGTTCACAAGTTCCTTGGTTTTGCTTTGTTATTTTTTCCAAGGATTAGTGTATATTTGGGCATTCCTATTTTTTACTGGATTTGCTTAACTGTGGTCCTCCACTGGTTTCTTCCTCTGTTGGAAGTTTGTGAGTTTCCCAGTGTGTACTCCTTCTCTCCAGACTTTGGAAGACATTGTCACATACAGAATTGTTTGCATATTCATAGCGGTCTTGAAACTGCAGCAATCTCATAGATACTGCATCACTCATTTAACAAAATTATTTCTGATTTTTTTTCTAAGGTACAATGACTTTCTAGAGATTCTAATATCAAGTCTCAATATTGGTTTCCTAACAGAATTTACTTTTTGATGTTTTTTATTTTCTTTGTGTTTAACATTTCATTCACCCACAGTGTAACAGGTGCTGTCCACATCCTGCCAATCTTACGGATGCACACAATATTTCAGCTGTGCAAAGATCTAGACTTTTCCTATAGTTTTTCTCTGGAATGTCATTCATTCAGTCACAGCATCAGCTGTAAACGTTAGTATTATTTCTTCCAGAAACTGTGTCTGGGAAGATATTAGTTACAAGAACAGTAGTACCAAGGCATTTAAGCTTCCTTCATAATTTTCCTTCTTCTCCTGTTTTGTAACCAAACAGGATCATTGTTGCTAAAACTCTCTCCTTGTAGGTGTTCTCCAACTGTGTTACTCCCACTGCTTCACTGTTTGCCTATGTGATGTACTCAAACATAATGTCTAATGTAATTATCTTCCTTAAGCATGGGCGTTTCTTTTCCTTTGCATGGTGCAATCCACTACTATTGCAAATGTGCATCAATTGATTTCTGTCACTTTCTTCAACAGAAATACTATATAGAAGAAGCATTCTTGTCCTCATTATGAACTCCTTTTAGGTGAAAATATGTATTTTATCACATCCTGACATTTACATATTGATACTTCTAAGTAATGTCATATCCGTTTGGATATCTGCTTTGGATAGGTCAAATACTTTGACTAACCTATTGAAGTATTTTAGTATGCTTGTAATTTTCCTTCAATTACTTTGATTTGGATTCTGTATAGCATAATTCTTATGCATTTCCATTTTTGAAAACCTTCGTTTTTTTTTTTTTTTTTTTAATCTAGTGTTTCAACCAACACTTAGTTATTTTAGTGGGATATTTTTCTAAATTCTCCTTTTCTTTTTTTTTATTTTAAGTTAGAAAATGTTTCAGCTTTCATTTTTCAAGGCAAGCAATCTCAAATAGGTTAAACTGCCTGTCTGGATTTTCTTCCCCTGCTTTAGTGAACTTACACCAAGCAACCCATGCACTGTAGATATTGCTGCCATTTTGCATGGTTCGTAATAGCAAATGAATAGCTATTTAGATTTACAGATTACTTATTAAGGAGATATGATAAAGATATCATCTCACTTAATTCTTTCTACCCTTAGTCCTATCTTCTGATTTCTGATTAGTTTCAGTAAGCCACGCTTTATTTCTAGCACCATGAATTATTTTTATTTTTACTGCTCACATAAATGTGGAATAAATAAAGGTGCATTAAGAAAAAACTTTTAGGATAAATAATTTGAGCTACACCTTCCCTTTCAGTAGCTCGGCTGGATTCAGCACAATGAAGAGAGGAGAAAGGGAGATTGCTGCATGAAGAGGAGCCCTAGTATCACTCCTTTGTCTCTCTTATCAGAGATACCAGTAGTTATCAAAATACTGCATTGACATTGTCCAGGACTTTTGTAATTTATTAAAATGGTTTCATACTGGAGAGGGGATGGCTCTACATGTAGCTGATTGTATAGTGAGGAGAAAATACTTTCTGAAACTCAATCCAGAAAAATAGGTGGATCTAGACCACTGTCTCCCTCTTGAGGGGCATTTTTGAATATATGTATATTTACATATATACATATATGTGTGTGTATATACATATATATGTATACACACTCTTACATATATATTGCATATTTATGTATATACATACACAGAGTCAACATGGATGAACTGTTAAAAAATTTCATCAGCCTAGAAAAGTAGGTATTGTTTCATGGTTTCATGGATGGTTGGAAGAACCAAGCCTTCTTTTTTTGCAAGTACTTTTGTCACTTCCTATTAGAAGTATACAGTTTAAAACCAGCTATAAATTTTATCCAGCACATACCAATCAAATCTGTCATTTTCTTGAACCCTTCGAGCCCCAAGCTGGGCATCAAAAAGTACTGTCATGGTTTAACCTCAGCTGCCAACTAAGCCCCACACAGCTGCTCACTCTTACCCCCACCCCCGTTTCAGCTGGGATGAGGGAGAGAATTAGAACAGTAAAAGCTGTCCTTTTTCTTCCCCCAAATTTATGTGCTGAGCATGATGTCATATGGTACGGGAAGGTCCCCTTCTTTGGTCAGAAGGGGACAGCTGTCCCAGCTCTGTTTCCTCCCAGGTTCTTGTTTACCCCCTGCTTACTTGCTGGTGGGATGGGGTGAGAAGGAGAAAAAGCCTTGATTCAGTGTAAGCACTGCTTTGTAATAGCAAAAAAATCTCTGCATTAAAGGCACAGTTTTCAGCAGAAATCCAAAACATAGCTCCATACTAGGTACTATGAAGAAAATTAACTCTATCTCAGCCAAAACCAGCACACATGTACACACGCACAGTCATTTAGATTCACACACTTTCTACAACTTTGACTCACGCTTCCTGTCTCCTGTTCTCCAGTTTGACAATTAATGTTTTTCTACTGAGGTAGCTCATACGTGCAGGATCATTTTTCTCCCATGACACCCAGCTCACTGTAAGTTTCAGATGCGTTATCTCCCACACCTTATTGCTTCTCTGAAGGAAAAAACTAGAAAAGGATTGAAGTTAACTGGAATAACAGCAAGAACCACCACTTGGAAATGGGTTAAAAAAGAAAAGGAGGGGGCAACAGTGAAAAATAGGGAGGGAGATGTCAAGAAACTAGAGAGGTTATCCTCTGATATTATACAAAATAAGGATGGGTTTTATTTAGGCATTTGGGGATTTTTTTTTTATTTTTTATTTTTTTTTAATTTTCCTTCTCTATTTAGACCTTCAGTTAAAAATACTTACAAGACAGCACAACTGTTGTTTATTCTTCAGAGCTGGACTATTTCAGTCAGTGTTGTGAAATCTGTTCTATATAACATTTTCTGCTGGCTAGCCAGAGGTCTTTAGGAACTCATTACTTGCTGTTACCCCTTACTCACAAGGTTTTTTACCTAACTCTTTGATTCACTCTCTCAAATCAGTGCTAACAAAACTGCTGAGCAGTTCCTTTTGGTAGATATGGCCAAAAGAAGCCACAATAAAAGACATTTTGCATCTTACTTGCACAACAGATGATCAGGAGTGTGAGCTAATATGTTCATAAAACTCTATCTCTTTGGCCATCCACAAGAATACATAATCTGTGACTATAGCTACAGGGACCTGCACATCAGCTTGTTTGGCTTCAGGACTGCTACTGCTGGAGATGATCCTGATAGGCACATAAGATATGAAATGCACTTTTTGATCTCTGCTGCAGGAACTGCAGGAAACCAGTTTTAACTAGGCGTAGAACAGGTCAAAATGATCAAAAGGGTGGAAGAGAAGTTAACTAACAAAAGACTGTGACCCACTGCTCAAGGCAGGTAGCACTACATGTCAAGACTGAGTAGAAGACAGGTGTTAAAAGACCTGAGTTCCCTGACGTAAGTAGTTTTGATCTTCCACAGGTGTAATGATTTTAATCTCTGTAGGATGCCCATTCATCATCATCGTTCCATTCATCACCACTGAAGATCAATGGCCACATCATTTTTAGGCCAAACACAGCATATGCAGTAACATATTGAACAAAATAGTGTAAGAGGGAGGCAGAAGGGAAGAATGCTTAGCATTTCATGCTTAACTTAGAAACCAATCTTTGTAATAATCGCTCAGTGCAGAAAGGCAAGTTGCCCTGGAGCAAAAGCCCTTACAGAAGTGTCCATAACAAAGCCTCATGGTGCTACAGAAGGAGAAAATGTGGCAAAATACTATAAACCCCCATTGCTACTATCTTTTCTTTGCCCCATGGTGGGGACAACAAGAAGAAATAGGGACTAGCACACACTCAGTTTCAGATCTTCAGGGTCACAGCTGCAAAAAATAAATAAAAAGAATCATGCACACATACAGCATTAAGAAAAAGGAGACTCCAAGGCCCCTTCCTTAAGCTCTCACTATAAATCCTGTTGCATATATTTTATTTGGCAGCAAGCTATTTCAACATATAACACGGACATTTTTCAAGCAAGTCAGCTCTGATTTTGAACCCTGTAATGCTAAGGACAACGGTATCTTCACCTTAATTCATTATCTTAATTCTGATTGGCCTTTATTATAACAAGGTGTTGGCTTTTCTTTTAATTTTAATTCTCATTTTTAAAGTTTCTGTAAGTGAAACAGGCACTCAGCTTCATATTAAGAGTCACAAAACCTGTTAAACTCTTACTGATATAAAATCAATGATTAACAAAACCTTTGCACACTGGTGATACCTTCTAATAATTATTTCGCAAGTCTGGACTCAGGTGTCATGGTAATTACAGCCAATAATGGCTCTAATACCTTTTGAATTGATTATCATGGATCTGTTCATACTTGCCAAGAAATAAGCTGAAGACTGCTGCAGATAGTACGATCTGCACCTGAAAGTTTTTTGGCCTTTATAAAGCCTCTGAAAATTAGAAGGAAGCTTAATTGTGTGTATTTTTTTTTTTTACCAGGCTTTCTAAAATAGACATAAATAGTGCATGACACAGAAAGTATTTTTAAAAATTAATAAAAATAACTAATACTGTTTTACATGATGAATGGTAAAAGTAAAAATAAGCTGTGAAAATCAGCACTATCTAGGCTAAGAGAAAGATAAAATTCAGGTATAGAAATTAATTATCAAAAGTAAAAATTACCTTTCCTCCCTTTGAGCCAAGTTGCATAGGGTTTGTCCTTGGAAAAAAGCATACTAGGTATCGTGCAAGGAATGAGTCTGAAGGTGATATCAAATCTCAGTAATGTCTCCTTTGCTAGTACAGAATGACATAGCAGAGGATATTTTGCCATATATATTTGCATTCAGTCATTTTTTCCTCTACAATGTTTTTGGAGGTTGGCAGTATTTGAATACTGTTTTAAGTTTTAATATTACACAACACAGTTCTGTTTATGATACCTTCAGCCATGGTAAGATGCAGATGATTTATCAACCAAGGGATGAAAAAGCACATGCACTACGCACCTTAGGAGACACTGGTTACAAGATCCAGCTAAAATATTTATATTTCAAAAATAGTAGTAACAAAAAAAATGCTTAATCGCTTAAGCAGTACTCCACATATTCCCTTTTATACACTTAAGTAACCCTTAATGAGACATCTGTAATGTACTTATATAACATTAATTCATCAATATAATTGCAAAACTAAATTATTAATGCCTACTTGTATCTCATCTAAAAAAAAAAATAAAAAAATTGGGGTATCTAACTTTGGGATGATAACTTTCTGGAATCCCTACAGAGTCAATGAAGAGAATGAGAGAGAGAGGGATGGAGACACCCAAGAGTAATTCTGCCATGAAAAGATGTGACATTTAGCTTCTCTCCAGCCTTTGAGGAGGAACTATGAGTATTGCTCAGCTAGACAATGTTCACGTTTTGAGCCAAAGCTTCACATTTAGTGAGGCATACAGGCAGCCAGTGGCCTGTATCATCGCTGATTTGCTACTTAAACTTACAGTTCAGCATGCCTAAGGACATTGCTTGGGAAAAGGTAGCACAAGCAGTGGGCTTTGCAGCTGTTAGGAAAATGAAAACCTCAGACTTCATTCCCAGTTGCTAGTAGTGTAATTAATAGACTACTGAAATCAACACAGTTCAAGTATTATAATTATAACTGTAATACTCTCAGGGTATTAGCATGGTACAAAGGCACAGGCCTCATGATTCATTCAGTTTCTCCACATATCAGTGAACCACAGAGAAGATGCACACTAGAACAAGCAAATAACAGTCAAACACTCCATCCTCTGTCATCACTTTGAGGCAATGATCCTGTGCAAAGGCTGGCCTCAGAAGAGATGTATTACTGGGTATCAACATAGATGTGATCTGGTTGCCTCCAAGTATCAACTGTCATTTGTGTCCTGCCTGGCCATAGCTTCTGCTCTAGAGACCCATCATGAAGTTGTGGGTCTCCCACAGGTCCTACATACCATCTGCCTGCCCCAGGAGAATGTCTCAGAGTATCTCAAAACAGCAATAAATGCCTATATTTATGCAAATTATTGTCAGTTTGCTGCAAGCCAACAGAATAACTGAAAAAACAAATTGCTACCTTCTGAGAACAGAAGTGGCCGAACCTGATCCAGACAGTTTTTGTTACTTGGACCCCTTGAGATGAATATGTGCCAAGTATATTTAAAATGCCGTCTATGGACTTCTCCTCTTCTCTTCTCTTCTCTTCTCTTCTCTTGAATTATGGTGTCAATTTGTCTGAATGGAGAAACAGGATATATATGATCTAATTTACATTTAAAATATACCAAGATTTGTGGTTAAAGATGTAAAGCAATACACATTAAGGAAAATGTCAAAGACATTCATAAAATAAAAGCTGTTTATATGTTGCAATATAAGCAAAGATTGCATCAAGTTGTTATTTTTTCTGCATTATGTTTATTCCAAATTTTATAAATTTTCATTTCATATTAATATTCAGTATTTGTATTGTATGTGGACACTATGTAAACATGAATGTTCACATTGTCATGTTGTTATGACAATTCGGTTCATTTTTCATAACTTCCATAAATTATCTATGAAACTGCAAACTAGCTTTATCACTGGCATCATCATTTTCAGAAGCATATTAAATATTTTGTGAAAAGTGTATCAACAGAATGGAACAAAGGGAATAGCTCATCATATTTGATTATTTTATGATATATTTATATAAATACTTAGTATGGTATGTTTGATGACTGCAATCAGACACCTGGTACAAACGCACAAGAAAAAGCTTTAAGAGAGTATCTGTTCTATAATGAATTTAAATCACTGTGAATTTGCAAATTAAAATAATACAATTATTATATCTGTGTAATTTCTGGGTTTGGTGTAAGAGTACTGGGACTGGCACCAGAATGCTTTGAACTGCTGCAGTGACCTGGTAGATCTTTTGCTCCTGCAGTTTCATTTTAGTGGTCTGATGTCTCTGGATAGATTTATCTCATGAGTTAAGGGTTGAGCAAATTCATTCATGTTCATGCTTGTAAGCCCCTGGGATGATGTACATGTAAAGAAGAGTCTATGACGTTGCATTAGATTTTAACAGCAGGAGCATCGTCACCTTTCTGGCATTTTCTCTTCAAAGACAGACAAATATAAAGCACTTGCTTTCGTCTTACATGAAAAGCTTAAAAATGCTACAGAGAAGTAGGCACAACGACAGAGTTTCTCTAGAACTGAATGGCAACCTCTCCAT
The DNA here is from genome assembly GCA_013398155.1 of Pedionomus torquatus. Classification (NCBI taxonomy): domain Eukaryota; kingdom Metazoa; phylum Chordata; class Aves; order Charadriiformes; family Pedionomidae; genus Pedionomus; species Pedionomus torquatus. Next base: position 484,989 of record VZRU01016833.1, on the reverse strand, counting down.
ATAGCAGTAGTTTCAAAGTAGCCAGGCATGCCTGTTGCTTGCCAGTAAGTAGGAAAGCATGAAGATGTATGAATTATCTGGCCAACCAGTTGAATGAGATGCATGGGTACTTACCCACTCAAAATCATGTTTCATTTTAGAATTTCTGTTTTGTTAATTAAATTAATTTAAAAAAAAAATATTATTATGGAATGCTGCAGATAGGTTCTATTGGCTTACAAAGTTAAAGCATTTCCAGCCTAATTGGCCAGAATCAGTTATTATTAGCTGATGATACAATAATCCTCTTCTCTTTAATTAATTCTCATATAAATTTGAAGAGTTCCAATGCAGTTAGACCACGAATGTTCCTTGGCACATAATAGACAAACAACTAAAGTCTAACATAATTTTCAACTTTTTTGTCTATAGCAGTATAACAGAATTCCTGTTCCAAGCATTATGCAAAGAAAGAGTTGTCAATAAGTCTTGTTCGTTTCTGCAAGATAAGTGAATGAAATGGTGAGGGGATTTTGGCAAGTTAACATATTTGTCTACATATCAGTAATTTCCATTTTAGAGGAAACTCAGATGCCACTGCAAATTATTTGGCAACATATTAATCTGAAATCAGCAGGAAATCACACAGAATGACACTGAAAGAAAGGTGAGGCCATAGCTTAGTTTATGTTATTGACATGATGTTAGATCCAACTGGACCTCAAACAAAGCTTTTTAGGATAAACAAATCAGCATTTGCTTCATTGCAAAACTTCTGACTAACTCTACCGCCAACCCACTCTTTCCTCTGGCCTGTCACTAGTCCAAGAGATTTGACAATATGTGGGGTGTTAATACTGGAGATCATTCAAAACCTCTGAAGGATTATGTAGATTTACACATGTGCTCTGTCTAATTTCCACTCTGTTGACAGCTTCAGATTTTTCAGCACCGAAACAGAGCATTTTCAAGATGATGCTGCAGGTTTGGGACATCCAGGAATAACAGAATACAGCTCAATAAAAGCATAATTCATAGGAAAGTGTTACATTCTCCTTATGTGGAAGCCACCTAACCAATGTGCGGTCATTTCACATGACTGCAATGCCCAGTGGAATTAGAGCCAGTGATTAGCCACCACTGTGGCTTACGCTGTTAGCTAAAGTTTTTTTCATGGTGACAAGGAAAGCACTACCAAGTAGATCTAGGGAACCAAATTCATCATAGTAATATGGGACCATGAATGATTTTTAAAAATTTGTCTTTTAAAAAGGGACGTCATCTCATGTTCAGACACAGAAACCGAAAACAGCATTGTACTTGGAATTGAGTGATGAAAATGGTTTGAGTCATGGCAAACAAAGCACAGCCTTATGTATTTTAAGTGGTAGTATGGAGAAGAAACATCCCACTTAAGAAATACTAGCATGATAAAGGAGAAAACAGCATCTCTATAGTTATCTGTGGAAAACCATAGTCATCTTTTAATGAAACTATGGACACAGAAAGTCCTCATGGAAATCCTTACTGGTCTACTAAGTAAATTGCAATTATCTATGCCATAGAAGATTTACTTGATGTGAATAATTATGTATATATAGGTCATACGTTTGAGGGCAGTGATACCATATAGAGAGAACTTGACAGGCTTGAGAAGCGGGCCGATCTAAACCTCAAGAAATTCAACAAGGCCAAGTGAGAGGTCCTGCACCTGGATCAGAGCAATCATCAGTAACAGTATAGAGTGGGAGGTGAATGCATTGAGAGCAGCCCTGAGGAGAAGGACTTCAAGATATTGGTAGATGAAAACTTGGACAACATGTGTTTGCTGCCCTGTCTGGACCTACTGCCTGGAGTACCTGTCTGGAGTACTGCATCCAGCTCTAGGGTACTCAGCACAGGAAAGACACGAATCTGTTGGAAAAGACTCCAAGTGGCCATGAAAATGATCAGAGGGCTTGAACACATCTCCTATGGAAAAAGGTTGAGAGAGTCAGGATTGTTCAGGCTGGAGAAGAGAAGGCTCCAGGGAGATCATATTCTATGGTTTTATGATTTTTCTCTTTTTCCTGTGAACAAATTAGTGAAAAAGGGAGAAAGGCTGTTACTGCAAAAATTACAAAACAAAATCCCATTTTGTTCCAAGGTGGAGAAATCTCCAAGGTGGAGACTCTTTTTGACTTGGAAATCTTGTGCACGGATCTTCCTGAAAAGTGGAAAAGCTGGATTCTTGTCCTGCAGTGTTGCAGCTGTCATAGTTCCACAACTCCAGTCTTCTGTCAGACCCCCTGTCATTCCAGCAACAGTGTCAGAGACCCAAAATCTGAAGCGTTGGGGTGGACATTCAAGTCAGGTTTTCTGCTGTGTAGGAAAGAGCCTGAAAGCCCTGTAACTCTGGGCAGTAACCATGGCTTAGTTTCCAGCTCTCAGCCAAAGTTTCCAGAACTCCCAAATTTCCTGGTTTTAAGTTATGTTTCAGGGCAAAGAAGCCTCACTTGTAGTAATCTGTACCTATAGGACAGCCCATATGGCAAGAGCATTGAAAGTTTGGGAGACCTGCCAGCTAGCAAAATTAATATTCCTGTAAAATAGTTGCTGGTGATTGACAAGAATGTCAGTCTCCTTGAAGAGTTCTGCAATCCCAAACCCTTTGTTTAAAAACAACAAAGATTTGACGTTTCTACATTAATTTTCCTTCAAATTACTCGTGTTGTAAAGGGGTTGGTCTAAAAATAAATATATAAATCATGCAGAAGCCAAGTGTATAAATCATGCAAAGCAGGGAAGCCCTGATTTTTTGGCCAGCTCTAATTAACATGTTTCCACTGTTGGTTTCTTTTTTTCTTTTTCTTTTTTTTTCCCTGTGAGAAATGCAATTCATTATTTTGTTAAAATTAGTCTCCTAGCTCAATGCTCATCTATATTTTCCTGCACTTTATTGTGTTACTACTTATACTACCCACCCCAAATAAGTAATTTCATTATGGGCTCTATTAATAATGGTAAAATCAGTTTTTGTTTGTGCTGGGCAGGGAGTACAGGGAATGCGTTGGTTTTTATTAATGAACAATGCCAGAATTCCTTTGCAAACTCCTGAGAATTTGTGAGCATTATTAGAAACTCATTCACAACCACATATGAATCACTGCAGTTTTCCTGTGCAAGAATGCTTCACTCTGAGTAGGGTATTACACATAATAACTGTGCTACCAGCAAACATCACCCCATTATACTTTGCCTTTTATCCACGTCTGCTTGCCAGACTGTTCAGTAGCTGTTTCTCTGTCTGTGCTCAGCTATCCTAACTTCTAAGAAAATTAGAGAATTCAGCCAATCAAGAATTCACACTCCCCATTGCTAATGCCCGGAATGCTGTTATTTGCAATCTATTTTTAGGTATCAAGTGAAATAAATGAAAAACTCTTCATGTGATGTCATTTCCTCAAAGACTTCTGAGAAAAGGAGATACTCATCCTAATTCCAAAGTCCTAGAAAGTTCTGGGAAGAAATTTCCTTCCCTATCCAACAGGAAGCAGAAACAATAGATGAAATAATCAGTGGAACTATGCAGGCTATCCCATAATCATCCATCTATCCATGGGATTAAGTTAGAGCCTTGAGCTCTTGTTACAGAGAGAAAATACAGAAAAAGAAAGAAAAAGGACATCTTCTGAAGGTGACTCAGCTCTTAGTCAGGCTGTATGATTGTTGTTTACATTCTTTTAACTTCTCTACTTCTTTTGGAAAAAAATAGTTTAAAGAAACAGTGCTACTACAAGTAGGCAGGACAGATATAATTCTGGGTGCTACTGGATGTACAAGGTAAATTGAATTAATAAGAAAAAGACTTATTTTCTATCAAAAGCTTAACATTTACAAAGTGAATACATTACATGACATATCATGTCATGTATTATGAATTTGTTAAGTAAAGGCCCAAACCGAGCACATGTTCAGGAATTATATTAAACAGGGTTTGGGTTTACTCACATTAATACATTAATTACTCATAGAGAGTTGGAGCCCAGGTCTTACTTGGTTGGTTTTTTTGACACACCATCATGAAGAATATGTTTTTACTCAAAAAAAAAAAATAGTGTGCTGGCATTCTGTTATTATACTGGATTGGGATTAGGTACTTTCACAGCAATATTTTTCACAATCTAAGAAAGATCCCAAACTTTCTGTTCCTCAAGGGAACACCAAGATCTCTCCTACTTCAGTGCTGTATGAGTTGAAACCAATAAATAAGTAGTCACAAGTGCAAAATTATTCCTTATTTCTACAGTCCACCCATGTTCCCATCACAAAGTAATAATAATCACAATTACATAGCTCCACCGAATTTTGCTCCTGACTCCGTTTCACCTTCTTGCTCTGAATTTGCCCAGATTATTTTTTATATTTTAAAGAAAACATGATCTATTTCTAGTTTGTCTTTTTCATGTTTGAAGTCTTGTGAATGATTTTTCTAGCAATGTTCTTTTTAAATGCTACTCAAGCAAGTTCTTGTTTTTAGAACAAAGCCTTATGGCAATTTCAGGCCTGTACTTAGAGTCCTGAATAAAGTCAAGAGGAGATTAAAGGGGAAACTGTGTGACTTCCACCTCCCTGGGATGAAAATTTGAAGGTAGTATGACTTAGAGGAAGATCACTGTATCAGAATGCTCCCCAATTAACTCCCCCTGTCACAAGAAAGGAGAAATTTGTTACCGATCCATGTTAGCCATCATTTACAGAACCAGCACTGATACCCAGGAAGATTTGTGAGAGAGAAGATGAAGGATTTTATCATTTGAGTCCCTTCCCTTCCCCTCTTTTTCAGGTGTGGATTTTCCACATCTGACCGAGTAGCTTGCAAAAGCATGGAAAACTTGAGTCAGACTTTGTCTAGCCCTGTAATTTATAATGTTTTTGTCAATGTATAGTATGAGAGTTTTGGGTTATTTCCAATGTCTTGTAATTCTGCTGATGTCCTGCAGGTTATCTATGTGAGGTATCACAATTTATCATGCGACTGAGAAATCTGAATTTCTCAATTTTGAATAGTTTCAAATTTTTACTGTAGCTTAATTGTAAGCAAAGGTTAAACGATCCTTCATCATCCTGGAGGTTCATTAACATCTCAACTATATGGTCTGATTGCAAGTCATCCCTTTCACACAAACCGAGAATATCACACATACTTTGCATAACAGAAACCCATAAAATACTATTTCAGTCCTTCAGATTTCTTTGTCTCCACTGGAAGCAGCAGCATTATACCCAGTGTAAAGTCATGTTGTGTGTAGGTGGCCAGGCATCAGCCAGGGAGGTTACAGGGATGTGACAAGAGACAAAAGGCTGCCCCATACCATCCACAGTTGGTGACAGGCAGCTCCAGCAGACCTGTGGCAAGACACAGCTAAACCCAGAAGCCAGGTGTCACCTGTGGGAAAACATATTTAAGAAATGACAAAAATGTTGGAGAGGCAGAGGAAAAATTAAAAAAAAAAACAATCTAAGAGGGAGAAACAGCAGGGGAAGCACCAAGGTCAGAGCAGGAGGCAGAGGTTCTCCATGATGCAACCAGTGGATATTTTATGAAGGACAGGGACCCAATGGAAAAGCCATGCTAGAGAAGGGGAAGAATGTGAAGATGCAGGAGCTTCAGAGATAAACTGTTATGTATTGACCAGTAGCCCTCATTTTCTATCCCACCACATGACATGGGTAAATGTTGGGAGTAGAGGAGTGAAGCCGAGCCTAGGAAACAGAGGAAGAAAGTTATTGCTTTATTTTTTCCCCTTTTGTTTATTTGTTTCTCAGTGCTCAAATCCATTTAGACTGGTAATAAATCAATTTTTCTCAAGGAAAGTCTGTTTTGCCCATGATGATAATTATTAAGAAATCTCCCTGTCTTTATCTTGGTCCACAAGCATTTTTGTTCTTGTTTTTTTTTTTTTTTTTTTTTTCTCTACTCTCATCTTATTGAGGTGGAGGGAATGGGTGAGTGTCTGGATGGGAGCTGGTTGAATGGCTAACCCAATTCCGAAGTCAAAAGGTTTTTCAGATACAAGATCTGCTTTATCAAGGACTGTAAACTCAGTTGGAATATGTGATGCAGGGTGAGTTGTTATATGGAGAAACAGACTTTGTCCTGACAAAGTGAAATCACAGCTGATAAATTTGCAAGTGATTTCAACTTTCTTTTCTTTTTTTCTGTAACATGCTGCCAAAATGCCATCTTTAGTTACTTCAGTTTCCATGTTGATAGCCTCTCTGATCCTTTAATTTCACCTGGCTTCTCATTTCCTCTCCAGTTCTGAATGAACTCTTCCCTGTTATTTAAGGAACCTATTGTTTGATATGTTCTTTGCTAAATGATGCTCCCACTTCATACTTTTCACTGCAGAATTTTCTTCCTTCTTTTATCTCAGCATCAACTGTTTGTCCCATTTTTGTCTCTCTTTCCTTTATGAAGGGGGTGCACAGCATCTAATCTGGCCCTGTACAACTTGTAATATTGTGGGTTGCTCTTGATAAGACCTTTTGCAAACTGCTGTAATAGACTTGTTGTGTAACACTATGCACTAAAAGTACCCTCTGTAAATCTAATACTGCTGGTAATTTTCAGGATAGGAAAGGTAAAAACAAATGATAGAAAAATAGGATCTGATTTAAATTCGTATTATCAAATTTTAATATCAAATATATAAAACCAGTAGAGATCTATACTGATACAATATTGTATTGATAAAAATGCAAGCAAATAATTCATAAGATTATGGGGGTTTTGTGGGTTTTTTTGTTGTTGTTTTTTTTTTTTTTTCCCATTCAGATAAACCTACATAAAAATTATTCTAATGGCTGCCTGTCATCCTGCTTCATAAGCACCTTCAGATAATTGACAAAGTTATATAATATCATAAAATAAATTATTAATTTGCCTCAAAGCCAGAAGAAGTGCCATCATGAATCTGGAGCAGCAAGTGCTATATATTTGCAAAATCATGAGATGTAGAGATAGACATAAAAACATAAATGGGGCTAAACAATCTGAATTCACTCTGAAGCAACAAGCTCATTTTTAAAAAGTAAATCAATTATTTTTGCTGTTGTTCATCTATATGAACTTGTCTGGAAAATCTTTCCATACTTCATACTTGGAATATGGAGCATGCAAACTGACTGAAATGCTATAGCACAAGGCAATAGAGGAATAATATACTTTAAGATAAACCTTCTAAGCACCAAGGATCTTCTGTTTTTTCCCATGCCCTTCTAGGGCTAATGTGTGTTCTTCCAAAATCATCTGCATGTTATGACTTCCTCCACAGAAGAGCTATCATCCACAGATGATATAAAGATATTTTTTGGTCTCTGGTTGCCCATGTAGACATGTCTATGTATTATGTTCATGTGAATCTTTTGTGCCACCAACAGTTTCTGAATATAACTCAAACATCTTCAGACTGGTCAGTCTACTCTTGAATTGCAAGCTGGTATTTGAAAAACTCAGTGCTCTTTATTATTTTTTTTTCTTTTTTGCTAAACAAACTGAATGGGAGGCAGAACCCTTGATGATTTATTAAATGGTTCCATTGTAGTCAGAAGTCTTACAGCAGCTGGCCAACAGCTGCAGCATGCACCAGCAGTCAGTACCTCAGCCTTCTCTCCATCAGATGGTTTCCACTTTATTCACAACAGTGCTTGTGGTTTTCAGTGGGGTGATCCCAGAAAGCCCAGGCAGTTTGTTCCATTCAGCTACTCTAAGGCATTAAGTAATCTACCAGCAACTTTCTCTTAACACTAACTTATTTGCATGAATGACCCTTTCTTTTTTTTATATTAAACCCCTGGAGAGGGCAAGTATAGTTGTTCACGGTGTTCCTGTGTTAGCCTCCATTGAGAATGTATGAACTTCTTCAGTATAGTATTCTGGGCAGGAACCTTATACTTTTTTCTTTTCTACATGTGCCCAAAATAAACAGAATTGCAACAGTGAGCAAATTATACCCTGTTCCAAATTACACTAGGTTTACTGGACTTGTGATTTCAGGGAAAAAAAAAAAAAAGAGAGACTTACTGTTTAGACAGATTGGCGTGTAATTGGGTTTTGGTAGTGTAATCTGAGAACCTGAGGAGCATGGACATAAATCTGGCTTAGACTCAAGTGAAGCCCTTAGTCTGGGCAAGGATACAAATATTCCTTTGCAGGAATAAAACTTCTGCTATGAGAATAGATTTTTGGTTGTCCATGTAGATGTTGAGTAATACAGACTGAAGCACATTCCCTTGTGGTAGGTCATAATGTAGTCTCCACTATTGGCTTTGCTTTTTGCAGAGTTCAACATAGAAATCATTGTTGATTATGAAGAATTTTGTTCTTTTTTTAGATAGAAATTGTATCAGTCATACTGTGCATTGATTTTTTTCTCATGTACTGTATTTTGTCTAAAAGCATCTGGTAGTATATGGTGTCAGACACAGCTGATTGGCCTTTGAACACTGCATCTGTGCCCATATCACTTTCAAACCCAGCTTCAGCAAGTTGAATGATGTTCAGTGCTCAGCTAGGACATACTTTCTCAAGTGTAATTCAGCTTGCTTGGAAAGAAGGTGGTGTTCAGCCACTGGTGACAGACAGTTTATAAATTACTTCAGTATTTTATCTTTAAAATGATATATTAAAGACATCGGCTTGATGGGGTTTGGCTCTGGAGCATCCTTCCTTCTTTTTAGAAGTGCTATAACACAACCTTGTAACAATTTCTTAGGGGCTGCCTGTATAGCTGAGCATAAGTTCTACAACTGGATCAGCCAGCCATTTGTCATCGGTCTCAAGTGTTATCTCTGAAATAAATCTGTACTTTAAGGAAGATTCACTCGCAGCATAATGTGAAAAGGGTGTCTATGATGGGACAGTCACTGGATTGAAAACGTTTCAGCTTGCCAGCCAAGAAGTCTTCCTTCTTCAAAATTTACAACCTGTAGAGGAGCAGGTGCAGTTCAGGTGTCTTAGATGCATATCCATTTGCTGGTCAAGAAATGTTACTCATACCTGGTTATTACATAAAAAAAGACTGCTGAAGAGAAACTGTGACTACATGAAGCATGAATATGATCTAACTTCCCAAATGTTAATTCACTAAGTCTTACCAGACCTTTTAGAAACTGCTGGAACTGAATCTGTTTTAAATTATTCTATTTTAAGTGATCACCAGAGTCTAGTCTGACATTCTGCATAAGACAGGCCAAGGAATTTCACTGAGTTCTCCAGACCACAAATCCCTTCTTAGATCCATCAAACCTTCATATCTTTGTCATGCAACTGCAAAATCACAAAGCGTTTGTGGGGGATTTCCAGGTTGTGAATTTGTGGTTTTAAATCCAGACCTTTAGTTATTTAAATAATAATATAAGATATTTGTGTTAAGACGATGAGTTTTTTGGAAAACTTTGCTTCAACGTGCCAAGATTACTTGCTATGGGGAAAGGGAATGAAACCAATTACTTCCCCTAAGAACTCCATTTCAAGAAAACAATCCTGTGTTTGAGCTTTGAGAAATTGTTGTCACTCAGTTTTAACATACATTTCCTTTTCACTCTGTAAAGCATCTTCAATAGGCATCTGATCCTGACAGGACTGTAGGTGAAATGGACTTTTCTATTCACCCAGAATGGCCTGCCACTTTCTTGCATGACAAATGGGAAATGTAACAAAAGACATATGTATACTGTTTTACTTAAAAGTGTTTTTTCAAATCTTTATTTCCCCCTAAACAGGATAAAAAAAATCATAGTAGTCCAAAAATTCTAAAAAAGATAATGCCAGGTGTTTTGAGGGAAAGCTATGGGAACAGATGGCCTTACTGGAGGAGGTAAAATAAAAATTTCTAAATGCTATATTTGAAACTTAGTGAAGAAGAGCAGCTGAATCTGGAGGATGGTGCCAGCATCTACCCTCTGATTTGAGTGAAGAACTTGACAGAAGTGCAGAACCAAAGCACTAGGGGCTGTACTCCTTTGAATTTCCAAAAATCAGAGTGAAGGCTGACACTAAGTTAATAATATAGCCTTCGTATAAAGGCTGTGCTCTGACTTTATGTGTACTACTGTACAAGGCCTTGTTTCCAACAATTGTATAAGTCTATAAGCTTCCATAGAGCCAGCACATGTAATCTCCACTGCTGGCACCAATTATGCTTGGCATTGTATCCAAACACCCACTTTACACCAGATCTGTCAGTATCAAAGCCATGAGGCTGGAACTTTTCCTGTGCTCTGGAATACATTGATTCAAATAACTCGTCAAAGCTGTAATTATGAATAACTGTTATATCTGTGTTCTTCTTTGGTATTGGATATCACTAGAGAGTAGACAGTTATAATAAAGGTAATTCAACCATGGCAAAACATACCATACCATAGTATACTGTACTACAGGGTCTGTTCTGCAAAGGGCACCCTGTACCTCAGGAAAGTAGGGCAGAAGGCTGCCGCCCTCTTGCAGTGTTGGTGTACAGTTCAAAACATTAACTTCTACCTCCTTCCCAAACCTAGGCACTCTTAATTTATTCATATAAAATAAATATGCATATCATTTATAGGGTTTTAAATGAACGTGCACATAAATTAAATTCATACTTGAAAAGGCTAATCTAGAATGTGTGGAGGCAAGCAGACTTAGATTATCTATGAGAGAGATAACACTTGGGAAGATCCTGTGCAAGGGTACAAGAGGAACAATGAGCTGATGAGACTCATCAATGGTCCACACAACTAATCAATTGCATTTTAACCCGTGGTCCACACAGTGTACGTTGCCCTTCACCCAGCTACCTGTAAGGAGTCCTGATGAAAGCCATGGACCAGTTATTCAGCAGGTAGTTTTGCATGTGCATGTTCTTCAGGGAAGCTCTATGGGCTTGGTTGTGCCTTTCACCCTGGCTGGTGCAGAACATGGTTACACAGCTGAACAACCCTGTTGTTCACAACAGAGATGGATTCTTTCTTGCTCTGCAAAATAAGTCCTGTGTGAAGACAGCCACACATATGACTACTGGTCTTCCTCATGTAGCTTGTACCCATAAATTATAACAATCATGGATAAGACATGAATATACATCAAGATGTTTGGTTCTCTGTCTGAAAATATCTTCCTGAAATGCTCTTAGCAGATTCAACATTTAACCATAATAGTTGCGCAAGTTATTTTGTAAATTGTTCTACAGAAGAATGAAAGCCATATAAGTAAGAATTGAAAAGTACAATGAGATATGTATTTCTGAAAATAATTTTAGGGCATTCAGTCCAGCTGTGCATCTCTTTCATTGGTTCCTACACACAAGTACTCAATTATGTGAAATATTTAAACAAGAGACATTCTCTTCAAAACTTGTAACATCATTTACTTACAGTTTTGTTCTTTCATATTAGCTTATGTTACTAGAAAATGGAAATAAAATAATTTTTACTACAGCTGTATATTCACAGTTGGCAAAAGGACCTTGCATGGGGAAAGCAGACAAACTGATGCAAGCTCTTTCAAATTGCACACCTGTGGCAACTGCATGTTATGGATTGATTGACATGAGAGGAGCAATCAAAATATCAGCTTAACCCTAATGTCTTGTATTACTCGCCTCTCTCTTTTGTTCAAAGCTTCCCATCACACTCCCCTTTTTAAAACTACTTGCTTCCGTGAAGTTTTCCCTGCTTATTTCCTTAAATCTTGCCTCCCCCTGCTGGTTGTGCAAAACAGAATTTGTGAATAAAACCCCATTGTTCCAAAGGTAACTGATGTGAGAGAATAACCATCAATAACAAAGCATAGTCCCAGTCCTGACCCTGCAGTAGTGTGGGCAGATCTCCATATATACACTGGAGGCTCCTGGACCTCCTCTGAGCTGCATCATTGCTTATTCAGAAACAACAAGAGCCACTTTCCTCTCAAAAATGATACAATCACCAGTTTTTTTTGGGGGGTGGGTTGGTTGTGGAAGTTTTTGTTTTTTTTTTTTTTTTTTTGTGGGCTCAGTTTGGTTTGGTTTGGTTTTTTTTACTGAAACAGGTAGCGTAACAAAGTCTTTGTAAACTGGAGGTTCCACCTAGATTCAAATAATTGGGTAACGTTGCAAAAGCAGAGCAGATGGACAAAGCATTGTTCTTGGTTCCACACCCAGTACATCTTTAATGAATGACTGTCTACAGTGATAGAATGCTTATACTGTAAGCTGGTATTTTTTCTAAGCTGCTAAAAATTTACTGAACAGCCAGCGGTTTATTTCCGTAAAGTCTTAATTAGATTTAATTATCATAGGTCTATTTATACCTATTTTCACCCATTTATTCAGTCTTTCTTTATGTTTACAGAACCAGTATAAGAAGATCTAGACTGTGATGCTGAAAATGTTTTACTAATTCAAACATATATGAACCACAGGATGTATAATTTTCAGAACTATGTCTACATGGGCTGCAATTTACATTAAATTGCTGTTTTGGTTAAATAGCACCTTAGCTACCAAGCAACTCTTTGAATAGTTGTTTCTTTAATTATTATTTAATTTTGTGGTTATGACTGGTTTTCAGTTAAAGAGGGTACTACTGACAAATTCAATTAAAGGAAAATAGAGGACTTAATGGTCCATGCTAATGATTCATTTCATACATAATATTTTATCATTTTCTGTGCAAATTTATAATGAGTGCTTAGCTTGTATTAATAAATGCTTACATTTAGTCTACATAAGCTATAGTGATTAAAATATTTTGCTAATGATATCTGTTTATATATGCTTTAAAACGATTAGGTCCTTACTTTAAAGTAGTTTTATCAGCACAACTTTATATGAAAATGCATATTTTGTTATTAACAAGGAAATACAGGTAAAGGAATGTAATAAAATATCCACAAGCAATGGGTTTTGATATTTAAACAGCTCATGGTATGCATCTGCTACACTCAGGAAAACAAACTTTGAAGAATTATGGCAATCAGTTCAACACTCTATCTGATTTTATAACATCACATGAAGAAGAATGAGTTTGATAAATCACCGTTGCAGGTATCTGAATAAGGAAAAAAAATCTTCTCTATTCCACAGAAAAGGCAGAAATTTTAGTTTCTAGTGTTTCTAAAATATGTGTGTAGGAGTGAAAGGCAGGGTAAGTAGCTATTACAGACTTGGGTTTAGATTTTGCATCTTCACAATGAAGATATATTGCCTTCAAAAGTGAATAAAGTCATAATTTAAAAACTTTTAAGGGTATAATATACTGTTTTAAGATACCATGCTTTTTGGGGACAATTTTGTTCTCATTGCTTTTTCTTGCACTAAGAAATTAGTGCACAATCATTTGCTTTAAGTAAAAAAGGTTATTAGTTTAAATGGTAAAACAGACATATTGCTGTTGCTTCTGCAAACTGCTTGACTACAACTATGGGGATTTCAAATAATTTTTTTTTTTTTAGCTCTAAGGGCATAGGATAGCAATAAGAAGGGAGGGAATGAAGATGTTTAAGAGTAGAACAATAATTCAGAAACACAAGTGTATGCAGTAATCAAGAATAGGTACATTCTTAAATCACTCACATAATCTGTCGATATCTCAGTGTCTTCTCTATTTAAATTTTAGGTAGTGACACTAGTTAAGGACTGGGATGAATGAATTACAATTAGTTTAACTACATGACTCTTAGAAGTACTGAAATTCAGCATACCATTTGGAAGTTGCTGCAAATTCTTCTATAAAAGGTGGGAAAAAAAAAGTGCTAGATTTCTTCTTTGAAGCAAAAAAGTTCTTAGATCCTTGCCTAAAGAAACTCTATGCTGGCAGTCACTGCCAAAATCTTTGCGGTTTGTGTTTCTGGAACTTCTACTGTGAAATCTGTTGATACTGAAATTTAATGTTATTTAAGGTTCTCAGAAGTAAATAATCAGATTTTAAGAATGAACATAGATCAGGATCATCAGGATCATGCATCAGTAATCTCTGCTGAGTGATGAATGAAAATCAGAAGTTTAAGTCTGTTTTCCTTTGACAAAGAGTGACAATAAATTTTTCAGATTCCATCAAGAACCAGAGAAGTTGTGTTCTTGAAAAATTTAAGTCCTCATCCTTTATATAATTCAGATCTCCATATATGCTTATATTAGTACTGATTTATCCTACAAGAATGTATTTTTCTGTTTAATTTTGAGGTATATAAAAAAAAAAAAAAAAGAAAGGAAAATATATTGTTTTTTGAACTTTTTATTCCTGGCTCTTTTTGAGGAAAGAGCAAAAACTGAGATTTGGTTTTCAAGCACAAGTGGATAGACATCAGGGCAAAAGGCAGAAATGGCAGAACAATCTTGTCATACATGCCTGTGTTTCTCTACATGGGAGGCCCGTAAAGGAATCCAAGTCAAGTGTATACATTCCATTTTCAACTCCTTTCATCAAATTTTGGTTCAAATTCTATTAATTTGTTTCAGTATGAAGTTTAGGTATTTTCACCAAAACCTTGGTATGGCTGACTGAGCTGGTGGTGTCTGTCAAACATCACCTCAGTGTCTGTGGTCCTAGTAAACCTAATTTCAGACAACTGGCCAGAGGTGGCCTGATGTCAGGGCTTTGCCACCCATAACTACTAACTGTTGATCTGCTTGGGTGCCTGGAAGCTGACAAGGCAGTTGGTGCCCAGCAGCAAGTTCACTGAATGCCAGCAGAAAGGCGTGGGAAATGTGCACCTTGTTGTGTTCTCTGACTGTCTCTAGGATTTAACCTATAAGCTGGACAGTAGTAGGAACTGAAGTTAAGAAGGTTGTCATTACCATCACACACTTCTTGAGGAAGGATTTTAATATATGGCTTGTTATTTATAAGGTTTCCCACTTAAAGTTATTCATGTACTAAAGGATTCCCAGGTGCTTTGCAAGTAAGGAAAAAAATCACCTGTCAAGAAATTCCAGATGTTTATATTTTAAAGTTTCTAAGCCATGGAGTGCATACAGCTATCAATCAAGGAGCGAGCCAAACAGGTGAGAGATTGTTTAAAGGATTCTTAGGAACTATGCTGTCTTTGCACTCAAGTCCTACACACTTGGCAGAGGGGTCATGTTACATTCATAGTTTGGCTATCTGGGTGGATCCCTGCTGCAACTGATTGTCAAATACTGTAGGTTACTGGGGGTGCTTAGATGTGGCCTTGAGACCACTTCTGCTCAGCAAGAGGGGGTTATGGCAGTGAGACAGGCAGCCTCCAGCAACAGCTCCATGGAAGGGTGTATGCAAGCATGTGCACCCCTCCAACTGCTACTGTTCTGTGATGATTATCATAAAAACTTGATAGGCATATTTCATTCTAATATTGACCCTCACAATCATATCAGTATTCTCAGGACCATTTTCCATCTGTTTGTGGCTGTAAACTTTGATGCTGCAGTTATATAAGAATACAGTTGTTTATTTTGTGGTGCAGTCCTCAGAAACACTCTTCAGGGGTCAGCAGTGTTTATTGCCACAGAGTTATGGATTTCCACCTCTAAATATTTCTTGAATATTTCACCTGCACATTTTGATTGTCATCCCTAAACTGAATATTCACAGTATAAAGGCTGAGAGAAGATTCCTAGGGAATTAAAAGATGCTTTATAAAAAGTAGATGAAAATGTACAGATAACCCTATATCACAGCATTGTCCTTGAGAAAAATAATTTGGAAATTGGAAAGATTGAAGGGAATTTTTGATAAAAGTACATTTTTTCTGAAAATGTTGTCTGCTAAGAGATGTCATGCTAAGAGAGAACATATTACTAAAGAAAACACAAACATACTAAAGTTTGCTACCTTTACCGCAGGTCTTTGGGTGTCTGGGGTTGATATCTATTCCTTTCTAGGATAAATACACGACACAATTGGAAGTAATGGTAAAATGCTGCAGTACCCCCTGGATTCCAGTCCCTAACCTGTTGGATTATGATAGCTTTCACGACTTTACTGCTACATGACCAGGTTGTTAGCAGGGTGCTTCTATCATATCAGGCCTTGGGACAGAGCTCCGGTCTTATCTTACCTTTCCTTCATCAGTTCAATAGAGTGCCCAAAGGAAAAAAATAATAACCCCCTCAAATCTTTAGCACATCTGGAATTTGAATGATCTTCTGAAGTTTCCTGATTTTCTTTCCTTAGTTTGCAGAGGAAGACTAGGTATGGTGCATTTTATGCTTTCGTGTCTGCAGTTAAATGGGGTGAATTCAAATCAAACATTCTGATTATGATAATAAATAGTGTTGGGTTTGGTTATTGAAAATGCTACTATATCCTGGTCATTCAGATGTCCACCTCCTTCCACATCAGTCTGAGAATAAGATTATGGCCTAACTTGTGCAAGGTCAACATTTAAACTGTAATAACATGTTTCCTCAGTCCTATTTTCTCCAAGACTGATAATGTGTTTTACACAAAGGGATAGGAGCATATTGTTTGTCTTTATTTGATCTTTCAAGGTAGCTATTGGGTCTTTAAGATGCTGCTCAATTTAGTAAAATTGACTTTATTTTTTTCCTTTTTATCCAAAATGGCCTGGGTCATTTTTATTCCAGAAAATTTTACTAATGATTTAATTCTTTTAACCATACAATAAAAGACAATTTCAATTATTTTAAAGTAGAAAACAGATGTTAGTGTATTTTCATGGGCTAATTAACTTTCTACAAATACCTCACTGTGAGTTCAGAAAACGTCAATTGCAAAAAATTAAATGTATCAAAAGCACACAGTCCAATATGTCAAATACAAAGTAGAATTGTCTGAAATATGAACAACATATTAATGGCTATTCTGAAATGATTGAATCCTATTGTGTTGGTGGTTTTTTTAATGTAAGCTGCATTAAAAAGAAAATAAATTAAAAAAAAAAAAAAAGGAAAAAAGGGCATTTAATTTCTTTTTAAAATTATGACATCACAAAAATCCACCCAAAAAGCCCATGGGCTAAATATTAGGTTGCAGAGAAGGTAAGAACTCCTGTGTTTATCCCTGAGCAAACACACAGTATCACTTTATTTAGCAGTCTCTGCACTCAGCACAGCTGTCTAGAGTACAAGTTCAGGGGCTAAACTGAAAGTTCAGAACTTTCTAGTAGGGCCATGATTTGACAGATAGATCTTTTCCCCTCAGTTCTTCAATAAATGAATCTGATTGCTGGGCAATACTGTCAAGGAAGACAATAATTTCTCAGGACTCCAGGCATGAAGTGTTTTGTTTACATGAGAGGCTACCAGTAGGTATTTTCTCTTAATTTTACAGATAAACTTGACATGTTTTTCATTCCCTCTTTCTCCTTCAGTCATCACTATGCATTGCTCCTCCAAAAGGCCTACTGGACAGTTCAGGTACCTAATTAAGGTCAAATTTGGGATCTTAACTCAGGAGACCTGGTGCTTGGCCCTTCCATTGGCTGTGTAGAGGATGAAGGCTTTTGCTGTTGGATAGGTTCTGCGCTGACAACATAAAATTTCAACACGTTATCATATTGTGCACTTATTGATTCGTGTGGATATATTGGACCAAAATATGATTTAGCAAATGGCTGTTTAACTGGTAGAACTGCAAGGAAGGAAGGAAGGAGTGAAGGAAGGAAAAGGGGATGTACAAATGTAGAAAGCCAAATTATAGAACTCTTGTTCAACCATAAGAAAAGGAGACAAAGAAAACCTGTTACCAATCTTCAGTTATATGAAAGGTGGCTTCAGAGACAAAGACTGCAGATTGTTGTCTGTGTTCGCTGAAGATGCAACAGAGGATAATGCTGAAAACTGCAATATGGAGCATTAAGTTTAGATATTAGAAAAGACAAAAGAAGAAATGATCTCTTTCACTTTATGGACAGTGAAGTAAATGAATAGACTGCCTAGGGAATTTTTGGAATCCCCATACTGGAGGTTTTTAAAAACAGGATAGAGAAACATCTGTCAGGGATGATTTAGGTACAGCTGGTCCTGCCTTGGGGTAGGAGGAAGGATTGAACAATCTTTTTAGCTCCCTTCCAGCCCTATTTGCTATGAATCTATGATAAGCGGCAATAATACTTCAACAGCAGACACTGAGGTCACTCAGGTAGGGAGACAAAAGAAGAGGTAGTAGTAAGAAAACACAATGAGGGTTTACCTGTCCTTAGTATCTCTCAATTCCCCAATCACATCTTTTTCAGGAATATTTCTACCACAAAAAAAAAAAAAAAAAAAAAAAAAAAAAAAAAAAAAAAAAAAAAAGAAAAAAGATATTACGAATGTAAATTTGATTAATATTTTGAGATGCCAGAACATAGGGCCAAAGTTGGAAATGTAATATGGATGATATGTCAGATGATGAAAAAAAATATCAGAACACAGGGAGTGGCAAGGTAGCTGTCATAGACAAAGTCTTGATTCCAACAGTGGTTTTAATTGTGTATCAGGCCAAAGAAGTTAAGACTCTTGACATTAATCTTTCAATGTAACAAAAAGAAATTTCTTCTTCAGGTCAGTGTACTACTTAGCAGCTCTCAGTCCAACCCTGAGACAATTAAGATAGACCAGATGATTATGACAACACTAATGCAAGCATTTAAAGATGACATTTTTTTCCCTAGAATTATTATGCAAAAGTATGTAATATTTTGCATTAAAATACATTAGCTGAGAAGCTGCTATATGTGACATATATATGTGAAGCTGATTGTATTTAAATACTTTATTGTAAGGCATATGCACAAAACAACAATGTTAAGACAATCACATTACTTTTTCTTTTCATAAATTTTGCATATTTAACCACAGAGTAATAATGCCATGTTCAACGTTACAATGGAATAAAACATTTCATTACGTAAAAAAAATACTTAAAAATGCCTCAAGACTGTGCAATTATTTTTGCTACACTTGAGCCTACTAGAGAATTTCATGTTTGATTTCTTCTTTTTTTTTTGTTGTTGGGGGAAAGCTGAACACAAAAATCACAGCATCCATGCATACACTCGATCAGCTGGCACATCATAAACAAGTGTCACATTTTCCTATTTTTAATATGAGCCCAAGAAGAAATTTATTTCCGAATCTTATTCAGATGAATAATCAACTTTTTTTTTTTTTTTTCCGAAATGGTACCAACCCCAATAGTTTAAATTTAAATATGACTTTTAAAAAAAGTTGACTGAGTTCTACTATTATCTTTGACAGAAGTAGATTTATTTGCCAGCACACACCTGGAAATCCTGCTTAAATAAATAAGGAAAACACTTAAGTGCAGTATTTGTGTGACCAGCTTTATACTGTATGCTTTCTGTTCCTATTTCATAGGACCCTAATCCTGATTTAAAGGTAAAAATGAACCACTGGCATATGTATCAATCCTTTCAGACTGTTCTTCAGTCATCACTACCTATAAACATAGGCGATATAATTAAATCTACAAGACCAAGTAATTCCTAAATAAGAAATGTGTTTTTCTTCTCATTTATATCATCATTTTACTGTACTGTTGTTTACTTTGTAAATAAGTGAAGGGTCAGCTACTGAACTATTTTTTGTTGGGTGATTTCAGATATGTGTTAAAATGGAATTAATTTAAGTAACTCAGCTAAGACCATTTCTTTCTATCTGCTATAATTTTCATATTTCCCCTCAGAATACTCATTATCTTCAATGAGGAGTTGACTACCATTAAATGGGTCTGAAAAATCAAAGCCTAACTGGATTAGCCTTTATAACGCAAAATACTCTTCAATTACCATTTTGTTTGGTGAGAAGGTGTTGACAAAGCAACAGTAGAGAAGAGGCATAGTTGTGTCCTATTAAGAAGTAGAATTTAAATGGCATTTAATTCTGTGATATGACAAAAACATCTCCTTAGCTATTCCTGGATAAGCTTCACATCCTGCATTTCTACTTCAGTGATCCTGCAGCCTGTTACAGACACAATAAAGTTTGCCAGGAACTGCATTTCCAGGCTGACCATGTTCAGGTCCATGCGGAGCCCCTCATATTTCTGGACTGCTTAAGCTGGACAACGTTCTACAATCAGTTTCCAAATGCAGCGCCACCCACTGAAGTCACACATGGACAGCCTCAAAGCAGGAAAGAAAATGGGATGAGGTAGGGGTCAGTGACAAGCAGCCATGCATAGCTGGGGCGTGGATGAAGTGGAGTGGAACAAGGGCAACAAAAATGATGGGATTTTGTTTTCCCATACTCTGGCAGCAACTTATGGGAGGCATTCCCTCACTCTCAGACACAGATGCTGGATAGTAAACTGCCTTTTTAGCTAAAAAGAAGGCAGTTATAGCCATAAAAGGCTAAGTACAGCTCAGTTACAGACCTGAGAGTAACATATGTTT
The DNA here is from genome assembly GCA_013398155.1 of Pedionomus torquatus. Lineage (NCBI taxonomy): Eukaryota > Metazoa > Chordata > Aves > Charadriiformes > Pedionomidae > Pedionomus > Pedionomus torquatus. Next base: position 464,663 of record VZRU01016833.1, on the reverse strand, counting down.
GGTGACAGAGAGTGTAAGAAGCACTGAATATACCAGTTAATACTTCAGATGTGTAATTTTCCCCACTACAGTTTTCTCTTTAATCTTACTTGTTTATTGGTTCTCAAGCAGATCTAACAAAGCTCAAGCAAAAAGAAGAGGATGAATACTTTCTGCTCATGTCACCAGAAATTTACTTTAAATATTTATATATTTGAACAAAAAATACGATTCTAATATACAGAACAGTTTCACACATTATCTTTATTGTTTGCTAATTACAGATGATAAAATGTATTAACAAAAATTCCACAAAGACATTGAAAAGCTAGAGTTAGTAGAAATCCTGGAATATGTGCGAAGGAAAAACAGCTAACATTTACAATTGTAATGTCCCAACAGTTCTAATAACTGAAGCTCTGATTTATTTCCCCATCCTCCTGTTCCAAGATCTGCACCTTGTCTTTTTTCTTTAGGATGAACAAAGATCATGGAACAGATTGCAAGTGAGGCAAATTGCATGTCTGTTTATGGTTGTGCTACACATATTCTATATATCATTTGCAAACTATTCCCCAAAGAAATGGTATCAAACTTTTGGGGAAGAGAAAGGATCTGATGACAATCTGTTTTCATTTCATTTCTTTCAGATGCTCCATGATATTTCATCTGCTTTATCTGCTTAAATTAATTTCTTGTACTGCAGCTATTGTTTTCCCATCATTGGCCCTTTGTTTTCTTTTGTTCTTTTTGGCTTTAATGTTCTTTACCTATATTATTTCATTTGATTATGCCATCACAATTAAAAGAAAAACAGTCTAAGTCTATTTGAACTGAATTTTAGATTCACTTTACAAGAGTCTACTTTAGATAAAAAGTAGGAAAAAATATTTTTTTAAACACAACACACATCTAAAAACATAGCAGTATTCCAAGATCCCTAACTTATGCACACATTTGATCTGCAAGTTTTAGCACCAAGGTAATTTTACTTGGATGGTTTATGAAGTGATTTAGAATGAATGTGTTTATTTTTTTAAGCTATAAAACTTTAAAATAAAGTTTTTCTGTTCTTCATCTTTTTATCTGAGTACTGTCAGAACTGAGCTGGCTTGAGCAATAATTATAACACAGTATTTGCTAAAAGATAACTTCAGCTCAATACCAGAATTACTGAAGGTAAGTGCTCAGGAAAAAAGCAGAACTATGAAACGAACAGAACTATTATCCATACTTGCCAATGACAAAATTATTATCAGCACTTTGGAATATATTTTAGCTAAACAAAGATCCATCATCTTTAACAGAACTTCCTGTGTGGAAATGTTGTCTTCCAAAGCAACTGTTAAAATGAGATTATTTATTATTATTATTATTATTTTTAAATCAACAGCTTACAAAGCCTGTAAATCAAAGAATAAGTGTGTTGTCTCATGTCCCCCCCCCCAAAAAAAAACAAAACAAAACAAAACAAAAAACCACACACACCAAAAAACCAATCCCCCCAAAAAAAACCCCAAAACCCCACAAACCTTGATTTTAATCTCAATTCCACCAGCATGCAACAGGAGAAACTCCTTTAAATAAATAGAGTATCAGCAGGCATTTACAGAGCAAAATCAAGCTCTTTAAGACAGATGCTATTAAAACATTTGATAACACCCTATCCTACCATCTAAAAAAAATAGTATAACGAATATTTTTAACTAAAAGTGAAAAAAATAAAACACAAATGCAAACATGTTCTTAGCTATTTAATGAAACAAAGCAGATAAATCCAACCCAGAGAAACCCTTTTCTCAGTCAATCAAGTTGCACTGCCAATTCATTCACTGAGAAGTGTTAGGAAAGAAATAATAACATTACAACGCAAACTCAGTGTATTTACGGGTAATATTTGCTTATGCAGGTAATTAATCATCATGATTAATTGAGCTAGAAAGTGAACAGATTATTTCAGTAAACCAAGATTACTTGCCTATGGGTAGAGATCTAGGAATGGCATATGTACACATTCACCAATAAATGGTAAGGATCACTGGTGAGGCAGGTTGCAGAGCTTGGAAAAAGTAGTAGTTACTAAGTGCAACTGCTTTTGGCAACTATTGACCTTTGAGTTCTTAACCTGGAGGATATATAAACAACACAATGGTCTCTGGCAAGTTTTCCCTGATAACCTGCTGGAAAAGGGACAGAATATCCTCAAGCCATTTTGCATGCACAATTTAACAATTATGTGGTCAGAGGAAGGATGGTTCTGTTAAGCTGCTGGGGAAGGTAGATGTTTACAGGCTTTACACATTTACAAAGGAATTTCAAAATCTAACACAGCATAATTGATATCAACTCAAATTCTATACTGAGATGAGTGTTATCGAACACTGTACTGGGAACATACACACACAAAAACAGAAAGAAAGAAGAATTCAGACTGCATAAAGCAGATCATATGAATCAAAATCATAGCATTGGCAATCCTGGCTTAAGGACAGAATGTTAAAGTGAGGCTGATTCTCTCAGCATGGACAATATGAAAAATTATTTCGATGTATTTAAAAGTAGTGTATTTTTTAAAAAAAGAAACACTAAAATTATTTTAAAATTATTTCAGTTTTATGTTATAGTTGATTAAAAATTTTAAATCTATATAAAGAGGGCTTTTTTGATAATTGCTATAATCAATGGTAATATAAGTGATTTATATTTCTACCTGTACTTGAAAAGCATGTTTTCATTTAAAATTTATGTAAGTAAAAATTATGCAAAATAAACATTGCAAACATTGTAATGCAATCCACATTAAGTTATGTATGCACACAGAGTTTGTCTTTTTAATTTCTTTTAGCTGTCAGCCCTCCCAATATATCCAACCTTTCTTCATTATGTTCATGATGCAGAGGGTAAGAGGCAGGGCACATCCCAAATCCTTTGCCACCAAAGTTTTATTTCTAATTGGTGTTTCTACACTCTCCATGCATTCATCAATCAGATGTAAATTACAGCATGCCTGATTGTGTCTCCTTCACCCTAACCATTTCCTGCTGACTGGCAGGGCTTGCCAACTGCTGCAGTGAGCAAGATGAGCAGCCACAACAGCACCTCTACTGTTTTGGTTGGTCTTGGCTACCACCAGTAGCACAGACAACTGCTTACTTAACACACCTTGAACGTCTTGAGCACAACTGTCGCATTGAAGAATGCAGCTGTCACCCTTGGTCAATCATGAGACATCACTGCCATCAAGTAACACAAAAGAGTAGGTCCATAAATTCAAATGTTGTTACAATTTCAGAGGAACTTTATGTTGGAAACAAGCACAGAAAAACGTCTAGTGAGTGGGGAGGGAAGAGGCATAGAAGATGGAAGGTGAACTTCCATTATGAAACTTCTTTCATAATACTTAAACCTACTGCATGATCAGTGAAAATACTGTAGAATCGATATTCTAAATAAATCAGGAGGACGGACTGTGCACCACTGAAAAGATTTAATAAGGATGCAAGCTGAAATACTTACAGCCACCTACAAATGTAGCTCCCAGACATTATTCTATGGTCTCCACTCTGCTACATTACAGTTCTCATGCTGCATAAGCATGGATTTAGCATATTTTAAAGCAGAATGATGCCTAAAATTACCCTCAAATTAGCATTGTCTCAACTCAATTTTCTCAATAAGCCACACCCTGTTAGTTAGCCCCACTTGGAGGACTGCAAAGTCCAAAAGGAGACTGAAGGGTGGTTGATTGTGGGAGGGACAGTGAGGGGAAGAGGGACAAAAGAGGAACAGTGGGAGGAGAAGGGCTGCAGTTACACTGTTAGGCCCAGTGCAAATTGTGGAAATGCAAGGATCAAAACTATTTTGTTGTCAATTGACATGTTTAAGTTTTATGACAATATGGATGATAACACTAAATTTCACTGATCCTAGCAATATTTTCAGGGAGCAGGAAGAATCATTCCAGTGGGTGTCACTTACAGAAAAGCATGAACTGTTCATGAACAATTTCATCATTGTGCTAGGCAGAAACAGGCTTTCCTTCATCTTCACAGATAGATGTCGTTTTGTTCTATGTGTTTCTTGAACCAACATCTTGAATACAACCTTCTGTTTTTGAGTGACTAAGATTGATGTTCCTTCAGTGCCGCCTGCAAATACCAAAAGTGAGCTCTTTGTTTCAGTGCCCAGCACTGAGAAAAGGCACTGGGGCAACCAGGATGAAAAGATGGTAGCTTTTACAAGACTCAGGTTCAAATATCAGGACTGGCATCTGGAGGACAAACCCATTCAGCTTATCTGAGAGGCAGGTCTTCCATTTGGGGCACTGAGATTAGCCCCTGCTATGAATACCTAAACTGCATGGGATTTGTAAAATGCAATCTAAAAGTGCACAACTGAATTAATTTCATTTAGTGATCTCCTGGCCATTGAAAATTTTTAATATCCATGAGTGACCCAACATTTCTAACACCTTTCATGTATCCCAATTCAATGACTATCATATCATAAAATATGCCTTTCCATAATACTCAGAGTGTGTTTTGAAATGCAAGGAGATGGGGGTATGAAAGGAAAGAGAAAGAGAAAGAGAAAGAGAAAGAGAAAGAGAAAGAGAAAGAGAAAGAGAAAGAGAAAGAGAAAGAGAAAGAGAAAGAGAAAGAGAAAAGGTTCTGTAGATGTGCCAAGAACATAAGAACATAATCTAAGTGGCATGTCAGACTGCAACCTGAAAGGATGATATGGACTATCAATAGCAGGGATGAACAGAACTTTGTTCTGCTGCCATCTCTATATTTGCCCTGTTGACAATACTTTCAACAAGACATTTTGCAATCTTTGTGTCTTTTCACTCTTTTCCTGTCCTGTTAATTAATCTGTACATTCTTCCTGGACAAAATTTATAGGTGTACGTCACACTTAGAAAACAGGAGTGTGATTGTGACTGGGATGTATTTTTCCAGATGTTAGTTTACTACTAAAATTTTACTACTAAAATCCCCTTGTCTGCTTGTTTTATACTTCAGGGCTGTGTGTTTAAGGAGACCTCAGTTCCCTTTGTCCCCCCTTTCATCCAGTGTCAGGGTGGTTAGATTATTCAGCCAGGTCATGAAAGACCCAGGTTCAGTTCAGCACACGTCTGCCTGAGCAGGCTGGTTTTCCTCTCGTGTCATGTGTAAAACAGTGACATCATGTGACATTTGGGGATGGGTTTTGTAACATTCTCTGCTGGTAATGCTGTTCTCAGTGACAACTGGAGCTCCAACACCAATCAGCCACAATGCTACTGTATTGGTTTCACTGCTGATTTCCTTCCTTGACCCAATGGAGTGAAACAGCAGCCCCCTCAACAGGGCAGAATTCTCCTCTCTTCCTTCCAACTCACCTCAGGCAGCTGAGCTGTGTGAGCTACATGCCTTATCAGTTAGTAGAAAGCCAGTGACAGTGTTTTTTGAATACTTCTAAAGATTTCTTCAGGCACAGTTACTTTACACATTTAAAACTAAATGCACAAACAGCTCTGAGTTGCCAGAAATTTAATTTCTTCAGCAAATAAATTCATACACCTCCCACAAAAATAAAATAAAATAAAATAAAATAAAATAAAATAAAATAAAATAAATAAAAACATTCTGCCCTACTCTGTTCCATCATTTTCATAGTTTTATGTAGAGAAAGACTGGATACATCAGCAAACGTTGGAAAGAGAGATCTTTTCAGTGGACGAAAGAGCAACATTGTGGATCTAATAAACAGGAACTACTTAAAAAGCCAGAAATGAGACAAGAAAGAGGTGTTGCCAAGGCGTTCAGGATTACAGGTTGCCCATGCACTTGGAGAGTGAATTCAGCATCTAAAAGGGTCCACGAGATATTCAAGCCATCAGTACATCCAGAAGAACTGAAGCCATGTCTCATACAAAATAATAGAAGAATGTTAAAAATGGCTTCAGCAACCATAGTTGCAAGTGGATCCCAAGGGAAAAGATAACCACAACAAGGACAAGGGTGGGCTGCATGATGGAAGAGGTTTTAATCAATAAGGTCCAAAACCGTGATTGAGAACAAATTGGCAATTTGACTTTGAAAGGGAATTAACTAGGGCACTTTTACTATAATGAAGAAGGCAGACTCAGATATCTGAAGTCTCAACTACCTGACATATTGTGATAATTATAAGACTAAGTAAGCAAGCATAGGGGAAAATAAAATGGAAACGAAGGAATTCTGAATCTCTGCATTTTAATTCATGTCTTCACATTCTGAAGCCTGACGAAAAATGTGTTATTAGAAATAAATAAAAGCAGGGCATGAAATGGCCTCACAGAATAAACCATAGTTTATAGAAGTGAAGTAAAATGCCTTCTCCACTCTGTAAAAATCTCTGCAAACTAGAAGTGCAAAGAATGAATGGATTTTGAGATATTCTAGGTGAAAACAGAAAGTCGCTGCCACATCTGTAATTGCCAAGGGGCCTATTCTTCATAAAAATTTATACACTCAGGATGCCCATGTCATCACAGCCTGTTTCAACCAAGTATTTTGTTCTTCTACAAAACACCTGCATAAATACACAACATAAGTGGCTGTATTGAAGCACTTATCTCTGAATATGGAGAGAGCTTCTTTTTGGGTATGTAAATATTCCCTTAAAAGGAAATACAATAGCAGAGTAACAAAATGTTTCCGTTATGGATCAAATTAAAAAAAACCAACACAACACAACAGTACCTTAAAAGTAATTTTCTTTGTTTCTTACTTTATAGACCATCCTTCTGGAAGGACTCAAAGGAGAAATGTGTTGGAACTCAATTACCTGTGCTAGTGAACCACCTACAGATATTTAAAAATAGCTACCTCTCACAGATACCCAGTGTGAACCAAGTGCTTTTTTATGTGTGCCGCTCATGTCTCATTAACATAATAAAATGCAGCATGTACCTTTTCACACTGCTGGAGGAAGCTCAAAATGGTCAATAAAACACTAAATATAGCTCAGTGACCAGTGAAATTTTCTCTGATCAATTAAATCGTTTCCTTTGCTTTCCCTTTGGTGAGCAATCACATGAAGGTCAAGCAGCTACAAGTCAGTCAGGTGTACCTGGTGTATATGGGTGAAGCACCAAAAGATAAACTCTGAAAGTTTGGTGCATGCTTAAGGTGCCATAGGTATTCAAAATGGAATTGAAATGGGCATTGGTAAAGATTGTTTCCAATTAACATCAAACTCCAGTGGTAACCAAATGGTAAAGACAGGTAAGAAATCTTCTCCAAATATCTCAAATATCTGTAAAGCCAAATACTTGCTCAGCCTGACTGCCAGATGAGGGGAGGATTCATCAGGTAAACATAATTTCAAGTCAGCATTTCAAACAACTTTTTCCTCTGGTGTTCCAGTCTCACCATATGGGTGATATGGGAGAGAAAAAATTGCCTATTTTTTAAAGAAAAAAGAAGAGAACAAACTACAGGCAATAAGCACTATGGAAAAAGAAGGAAAATTCTTACTCAGATAATTCCTCCCTACTCCATTTTAGCAGTTTTATGATAGGTGTGTACAGCTGCCATGAAACGTTTAAAAGCATCTCAGTTTGGCTTTGAATGGCCCTTAATTTTAAACTTCCATTAATGTTTATCCTGGTCCAATTTTTTACTGCTCTCTTTTTTATATTGTTCTTGCAACAGCACTGCATCAGGTGAAGTTTAGCCTCATACTGGAAATATTTCTTTCCTTGGGATGTTGCAATTTTTCTTATTGCTATATTTCTGACTTGAACTAACACATTTGCGGCAGAATTTTTCACCTGTGTTCACATATTCTTAGTATAATTCCCAATGTTTCAGGGTAGCTTCTCCTCACGTTAACTTGCTAGCACCTTTTTTTTTTGATAATAAGGTACTCCACTACTAAAGCTAGGAATCTTTTTTTAGGATCGACACACTTTCATTTGTGCATAGGAATCTCTGATCTATATTTACAGTAGTTTTATCATTTAACAGATGTTTGGACAGTTACAGTCCCCTCTGGGACAGTACTGTGTGGTTTTGAACTACTTCAGAGTTGTTCTATGAATATTTTTCCTCACTCTCTTATAGTCCTGGGGGTCTGTAACAGATGCTAATTGCGGTTTCTTCTTTGTTTTTTGATAATCTAGTCTTACCCAAATTATTCCACTGCTGCCCTCATCATTATCAAATTGTATCTTACTGATTTTCAAGGTTTCAAGCAGTAGATAAGACCACATTAGCTACAGCTTATACACACACAGCATAGCTTAAAAGTTTCATATGTGCATATGGAGATGGTGAGAGCATTCAAGAAACAGGGGCTTTTGGCAGAGAACATCCCACACCTCCTGTCCTTTCAGAAATATGCCTTGGAATAATTAGCAGCTCCATCTCAACTTCCCAATTTGCCACAATGCTCTCAGATATTATGCTGCTGCTCCACAGTTTTCAAAGGGGCTTATCATGCTGCATGCTGATTTGTTCCTTGAATCAAATGCTTAAGACATTAAGAGCATGACCTTGAAGTATTTTTTGAACTGTTAGTTTATTATGTGAAGGTTGCGAACTTGTACAGGTGAAGATGTCATATTGTGTAGTAACGCCTGTGCTCACTGTGCACTACGTGAACTCTGGGGCCATGCCAGAATAGCCAGCTTTCTTGCTTCAGAGAGAATGGGAACTTTTCACAAATAGCAGCCATAATAAACGCTCAGGTTGTGCTCCATCTTTTAGTTCAGTGGAGGCAGAAGGCAAAAAACTTGATAAAGTAGCAAATATTCCAATTCCAGAACTTAGGACTCCAGTGGAGAATGAAGAGGCAGACAATGCTATCTATTTATAGTACATTTTGCCTGAATCCCTTCTTTTGTACACAACAGCCATGGTCTTTCATGCAGAACCACTGTAGATGGACAGCTGTGTGTCTAAACATCTGTGATGAACAGAACTCAGATGGGAGCTTAAAAAAAGAGAAAACGGCATCAACATATTCATAAGTTGGTGTGGGAACAATGAAAGCACATATTGTAGGTCTGAAGGAAAAAGGCAGAATCAGCTTGTAAAAAAAACTCCACGAAATTCTCTAAGAAATTCTTTTTGCAGATGTCAGCATAAGCTTTCTGCCTGATTTAGTGCAGCAGTAAACTCAGGAAGGGGACAAAAGAAGTGGCTTTGACCAACCAGGAGTTTCAAGAAAGGACCTATGAATCAGAAAATCAAGATTTGAGCATAACTTGATCCAGAAGAACACCTCAAAAAGAAAATGAAAGGAAAGATGAAAGAAAAAAGTAAACTGAATTAGTTCTGTCTTGCTTGTGTATAATATCAGATCAAGATTGGAATAAAGCCAAAGGCACACAGATACTAATCTCTGAACCTTCCAAGGTTCCGTCAGTATCTTTAACTGGCTTTACATTCATGAATGACATAGGTTTGATGCTTTAAAAAATAACTGAATAAAATAAAATTGGAAATCCTGTATTGCTGACCAGCATCAGCCTGAGTATTGTATTTTGTCATCCTCACTTGTACTGATGCTACCTTAATTTTCAAGTAGTTCCAATGATAGCTGGCAGGAGTAAGAAGATATGACTCAAAGCAGTTTAAGTAGTTTGTTATCAGCATCTCCTGTAGTGAATGATAATAAAGCATATAGAATATATCTTCACCTGAATGTGATCCCTGTCATTCATTTAACTCTTCAGATGATTTCTAGACCTAATAAACTTTTCTTTACATTAAAATGCATTGTCAGAATAAGACAGAAGCTCTCTCCCCCTTCTCTTTCTTCAAACACGATGCACAGAGCTCTAAGTAAGGAATTATGACCCTTGTCTTTCAAGTTTCCTTTTCTCTGTTCATAAACAATTTCCAGGAATACCTACTGGTATTTCACTAGAGAGAGACTGAAACCCCATTAGGATATAATTCCACTTACTTCCACCAGTCCTCAGTGGTTTTGACATGTGTAAGAGTGAAGTGAAATAGTGGACTCCAGCTTTGTGCAATTTCTGCTGTATTGGCTGTCTCTTGTTACTGTAGTTCCTCACATACGAAAAAAATGCACAGCTCCCAGACTGGAAAAATCTAAAACTTTCTACCTGAAAGTTAAGATATAATAATTTTTGCTCTCTAACAGTGCATACTTCATGTCAATAATCAAAAAATCCAAACCCACAGTCCACAAGAATTCTGTCGTATAAATGTATGCTCCCCAAATGACCTTAAGCTTAGAGAAGAAAGTCACAAAATCATTGCTTTCAACCTTTTAACTCACCATAAATGGAAAAGAGGTATCTGTGAGTTATCACAAAGTTGTAACTGTGAGTTATCTGAGAACAGACTAATTTTCTCAAATATATTTGTTATTCAAAATTAATGTATAAATTTCTGTGAGTGATTCTTGGCCTGATCACCAGTATGAAAGCAGTCTGTTGTAGGCAAAATAATGATAGTCATATATTGAGCTGCTTTGACGGGATATAGAGGTCACACATTACGTATCCAGATTCCCTAAGCAGCAATCTCGACTCCAATGTGAGCTCCAACATTACATATTCATATCTTCCTGCCTTCTGGGATTTAGACAATCTTGATCAATAAGAGCTTTTAACTAAGAAATAATAGAGTAGTACTCCGTTTCCAGGGACAGAAAAAGGGAAATCTGGCAAATGACGATAAAGAAGATATGCTGAACAATCATTCATTTATTAGCTACTACTAGGATCTAAAGTCTTTCCTTGTTCATCATCCTCTTGCCAAATGCTGACATAATTCAAGTTTCTCTTAGACTTCTCTGTGAATCTTCAAGGATGGAGAAGCAATTCCATGTCTAAAATTGCAGTATTGTCTTCAATGGAGAGAGATCTGGGAGGGGAAACATTATGAGTCCCTTGTTGAGAAACCTCCGCTACGAAAAGGTCTCGAGTCAGTGCCCCTTCCCACCATGCCTGGGCAACAAATAGCAGCACATTCTGTTATTAAATTCTTTAAATAGAGATCAGCTTCCCTCTTCTCTCTTACCTTTAGAGCAAAGCTGCATCTACCCTTGTCAAAATATTGGGACAAAAACATTTGTTCATTGATATGCTTTATTTCACATTATCCACAGTGATAACTTGAAATGAAGAAAGCTGCAATGAATCTGTTCGAAGTCTGAAGTACAGAATGATCTCCATCACACAACACTCTTCCTTAGCTTGGAAATTTCCAAAATTTCACAAGACTCTGAGGAACCTGATTGCCCTTAGGCAGAAGATTGGACTAGAGACCTCCAGGAGTCCCATCCAACTTTGCCTGTGACTCTCAACCACAGCTGTCCTCTGACAAATAGCAAAGATTTTTGTTGAGTATTGTACAGCTTCAGTAGAATAATAAGAACATTTAAGAGGTAGTGTCAATGAATATCACAAATTGGTAGCTCATTAGTGGTATTAAAACGTGCCAGATTTAGAGCAAAAGTAAATGGAAAATAAAAATTAGAAACATGGATGTAACTGCAAAACATGAATAAAACACATTTACCAAGCATTCATTGTGCTAGAACAGGAAGATAGCTTTTATTGATGAGATGCACTGATATTTTAGAAAGGGAATGCTGTAGACTAACAGATCTAGTTTCAAACATATTGTTTGGTCACAAAATGATGACAAGCTTCCAGTCTCATGCAGGTACTAGAAACATGTCTGTGATAGAAAGTGACAAGGGAATTCAAGTAGCAATCAACAAGTATTAATACCCTTGCATAAGCCCTTGTTTAGAAAACTCTCTACAGGTATGTTCAACAAAGGTAAATTTTAACTAGAACCTACATCAAGAAGGTTTATTAATATGATAAGGTACTCAACAACTTTTTTGCCTCGGTCTTCACTAGCAAGTGTTCTACCTACACTGCCCAAATTGCAGAAAGCAAAGGCAGGAACTGAGACAATGAAGTCCCATCCACTGTAGGGGACCATCTGAGGAAACTGAAAGTGCACAATCCATGGGACCTAATGAGATACACCTGTGGGTTGTGAGGGAACTGGTGAATGAAGTTGCTAAGCCACTATTCACAGCATTTGAGAAGTCATGGCAGTCCAGTGAATTTCCCACTGACTGGAAAAAGGAAAACCTAACCACCATTTTCAAAAAGGGTAAAAAGAAGAGAGAGCTACAGGTCTGTTAGTCTCACCACTGTGCCTGGCAAGATCATGGAGCTGATCCTCCTGGAAACCAGGCTAAGGCACATGGAAAATAAAAGGTGATGGGTGATAGCCAACATGGATTCACTAAAGGCAAAAAGGGCCTGAGAAATTTGGTGGCTTTCTACAACAGAACCAGGTAAAGGAAGAGCAACTGGTAAATAAGGGAAGAACAACTGATATCACCTACCTGGACTTGTACAAAGCATCTGACACTGTCATGCATGACATCCTTCTCTAAGTTAGAGAGATGTGGCTTTATCAGAGATCACTCAGTGGGTAAGGAATTGGCTGGATGGCCACACTCAAAGACCTGCAATCAATGCCTCAGGCAATTAGCAATGAATGGCATTCCTCAGAGGTCAGTAACGGGACTCATACTATGTAATGTCTTTGTTGGTGATATTGGATATTGGGGTTGAATGCAACCTCAACAGCTTTGCCAATGCCACCAAGATGTGTGGTGTGGTCGGCATGCTGGAGGGAAGAGATGCCATCCAGAGAGACCTGGACAGGCTTGAGAAAAGGGCCTGTGCAAACCCCATGAAGTTCAACCAGGCTAAGTGCAAGGTCCTGCACCTGGGTCCTGGCAATCCTAGGCACAAANTGTCTTTGTTGGTGATATTGGATATTGGGGTTGAATGCAACCTCAACAGCTTTGCCAATGCCACCAAGATGTGTGGTGTGGTCGGCATGCTGGAGGGAAGAGATGCCATCCAGAGAGACCTGGACAGGCTTGAGAAAAGGGCCTGTGCAAACCCCATGAAGTTCAACCAGGCTAAGTGCAAGGTCCTGCACCTGGGTCCTGGCAATCCTAGGCACAAATACAGGCTGGGCAGAGAATAGATTGAGAGTACTCATGAGGAGAACAACTTTGGGGTGGTGGTTGACAAGAACCTCAACATGAGCTGGCAACGTGCACTGGAAGCCCAGAAAGCCAAGTGCACCCAAAAGAAGCATGGTCAGCAGATTGAGGGAGAAGATTCTGCCCCTCTGTTCCACTCTTGTGAGAATATCTGGAGTCCTGTGTCCAGTTCTGGGGTCCTCAAGATAAGAAGGATGTGGACCTGTTGGAGTGAGTCCAGAGGAAGGCCACAAAGATGATAAGAGGGCTAGAATAACTCTCCTGTGAAGACAGGCTGAGAGCCTGGAGAAGACTCCAGGGAGACCTTATTGTGATATTTCAGTGCTTAAAAGGCTTATACCAAAGGTGTAGAGAAATGTTTTAGAAGTGCCTGTTGCAACAGGACAAGGGGTAATGGTTTTAAAGTAAAAGAGATTTAGACTACACAGAAGGAAGAATTTTTTTATAGTCAGGGTGGTGAAACACTGGAACAGGTTGCCCAGGGCAGCTGTGGATGCCCCAGCTCTGGCAGTGTTCAAGGCCACGTTGGATAGGGCTTTGAAGAACCTGCTCTAGTGGGAGGTGTCCCTGCCCATGGCAGGGGGGTTGGAACTTGATGATCTTTAAGGTCCCTTCCAACTCTAACCATTCTGTGGTTCTACAATAAGGCAACAGAGAGTTCACTGTTTAAGAAGAAACCTAAAAAACAAGCTGTGATGAAACAAACTAGCAATTAGAAGGACTACAGTTCTTGTTCATAAATCTAACAGGGAAGAAACAATAGGAAGGAGTGAAAAAACCCACATATGCAAGGCAAAGCATGAGAATAAGAATACAAGGATGAGTAATTAATTTGGAAACTACAAGTTACCTGTCTGCTAGAGAAATCAGCTTCCAATAGAAATTTGCAATAGTACTGGGCAAGGGCCATGAGGGTCAAAGGAAAAGTTAATTGGTCTCAAGACTGAGTTTGATGGCTCTCAGTGTGATTGCATTATGATCTTGCTTTTTCAAAGGACATTGGAATCAATGATCCAAGATGCTACTTTTAGTCCTGTGCTCCTCCTGACAGACAGCAGTCATCAGGGCCAGAAGGGATCATCTCTTTTCTTAGCTGATTATGGAAGTAGACTCTCTAAACACAGAATTTCATTTCAGGACTGCTTTAGAGCCCTGTACTTGGACTACATCCCACGATGAAGTGAGCATAAAGGCAGGAAAAACAGGTTACCGAGTAAGGATTTGTGCATGAGATACCAAATTACAAGGTGTCAGAGTAGGAAACTTTCACAGATTACTATTTTTCACTTTGTCTATGAAGCATGAATGAAAAAAATCATAATTTCATTATGACTTCTACACACAGTAGGTCATGTAACAGAAAATGCATGTAAACCCTTTGTATTCCCCACTCTTTTTATTGTGATGCACGCTTTATTGAGGCAAATGGAAGTGGATGTGGAAAGAAAATTGTAAAACCTTTTTAAAAAAGAAATAAAATTTGGGCAATGTTTTTTGGAATTGGTTTTCATTCATGGATAAAAGTTGAGGCTATAAGAAGTTATGGCAACATTACATTTTTCTCCAAGAACAAAGGACATGTCATTCTGTTGAAAGGACACACAAATTCTGTACAAACGTAAACATTAATGGTGAGAGAGCTGAACAGAAAAATATTTAGACCTTGGAGAAAATAATGTGAAGAAATGTGGAGAACCAACCCCAGTAGTTTTTTGTTTTTTTTTTTTTTTTGTCTGTGCGTGAAGACACGGTAGTCTCTGTATATGTAATTGTCAGAAGAGAAAATTGCACTCATCTTTAAGTTTTCTTTCACCAAATATCTCAGCTGTGCTGAAGGAAGAGGAGTCTAGACAGTGAAGTATGGATTTACATGTAGATCCTTCAAAGCTTAGCTTGTTTGTGAAGGGCAAAGGAAGTTCAGTCCGATCTGCTCTCTAGTAAAAAAAATAGCACACTTGTGCAGCAACAACTTAGAATAGTGAAAGAGACATAACAATCTACAAAAATAAACCGTGTACTAAAACTTCTAGTTTCTGATCCAGCAAACACAAATGCAGTCATTTGCATTTTTGAACAGGGCTCATCTAATCTAATATTGACCATTTCTATGAAGTCTTGTAGCTTGTTACTGTAAGATCTCTTTACGGATAATGTACTTTCAGGACACAAACAATGTGATCTATTTTAAGTATTTACAGAGGGATTAAATGAAGCATTGTGCTAGAACACCAACTATTCTCCCATGACTATAGAGTCCAGAGACATAGTTTAAATGTAGATGTTGAGATTTGGTTGAGCAACTCTTTACCTCAGTGTCGTAAGTTTCTCATGAAACTAATCGATACCACTATCCTGAGGAATCTCTTTGAAGTCTACAGTCTTTCATTCAATACTTGCCTTCACACATCGCTCACCACTCTAGATGCTCAGTGGGATGATTTGTTTGTTCTTGATAAACCCAGGACAAAATTGCAGTTATTAACATTACACATTTTATGTAAAATTTTTCCAGTTAAATGAGTTAAACTTTGCCTAAGAGTCAAAGTGAAGACATGACAGACATCAGGAGAGAGGCCCACAGGCAGCACATCATCATACAAAAAATCCCAATAATAGTGTTTACTAGAGCTGAAATGGATTTCTAATGGAATTACAGAATCATCGAATTCTCTAGGTTGGAAGGGACCTTTAAGATCATCTAGTCCAACCATAAACTTTAGTCTGAAAAAAAAAACCATCACTAAACCATGTCACTGAGCACATCAACCTGTATTTAAATACCTTCAGGGATGATGCCTCAACCATTTCCCTGGTCAGCCCACTCTAATGCTCAATAACACTTTCAGTGTAAAAATTTTCCTGATATCCAATTTGAATCTCCTCTCGCACAACTTGAGGTCATTTTCTCTTGTCCTATTGCCTGTGACTTGGGAGAAGAGACCGGCCCCCACCTCTCTACAACCTCCTTTTGGGTAACTGTAGAGAGCAATAAGGTCTTCCCTCAGCCTCATTTTCTTTAGATTGAACAACCCCATCTCCCTTAACCTATCCTCCTAAGGCTTATTCTCCACACCCTCCACCTGCTTTTCTGCCCTTCTCTGGACCCACTCCAGCCCCACAATAATAATAAATAATAAATAAAAAATAATATCATAAAATGTCTTGTTAAAGCAACCTATAACTTTCATATACAGTCTGAAACACAGTACATCACAGTTCTATTTCTCTTGATCTGACGGACAATTCAAAAATTAAAGCTGCTGGCACGTAGGTGGCATGCAGAAACTAGTTTAGAGGAGTCTTCAAGTTCATATTGGTTTTGGGGACCCTCAAAAGTTATTGATTGTCAGACTTTTTTTGAGTGAAAACTATTTTACAACTATATAAGCTCAAAATAGCAAAGTAAATACTCAATGAGCTTTAAATATTGAATAATACATAGTAATAGTTCTGATTAAATAACCATTTTGTTCAGTGATTACATTCAGTTTCCCCAGTTGGTAGTTATTGATTACAGGATATAGCCATTTGTTTCTGCTAACCTCTCTGCTCTTGTAAGTGTAAACATCAAGGACAGGGCTTGCACTCCTCTATATTACATAGCAGTAGACTGTTATGCACGTTGTTCACAGATCCATGACACAGTAATGATATACCTTTTATTGCAAAGCAAACTGCTTGTGCTCAGAAAGCTTTTTGATACTTGGGATCCTTTTTCTCTCCTTCCTGCAGGGTAAGTTGTCACATGGCTACTAGATGTGTCATAAATACCCTACATCTTAATGACTCAGTAATAATTCTACATAACTGATTGTACTTTGTGGCAATTATGGTTTTGTCATTTCAATGTACTTTAAGCAATAACTGATAATTGATTTTTCAAATTTCTTTAAGTCATGAAGGCATCCCTTGTTATAAAAGAAAGTGAAATAGCAAGAAAAAAATATGCAGATGTCTACTGGACATATTACAGTATTTGGTCACACATCTTATTATAATGTTTTCCTATAAGGTGTAAGAAGTCACTCAGTTGTGGTTTTGTGCAGATAACTAATTCAATTCCATGTGTCTAGTCATATAGAACCATAGAATCATTCAGGTTGGAAAAGACCCTTGGGATCATCGAGTCCAACCATCAGCCCCAATCTACAAAGTTCTCCTCTACACCATATCACCTACACTACATCTAAATGACTTTTAAACATATTCAGGGATGGTGACTCGACCACCTCCCTGGGCAGCCTACGCCTACTCCAGTGCCTGACCACTCTTTCTGTGAAAAATTATTTACTACACTGTAGCAACTTGAAGTCATTCCCTCTCTTTCTATCACTAATGACCTGTGAGAAGAGATCAGCACCAACCTCTCTGCAATGTCCTTTCAAGTAGCTGTAGAGTGACAAGGTCTCCCCTTAGCCTCCTCTTCCTCAAACTAAACAATCCCAGCTCCCTCAGTCTCTCTTCATAAGATTTATTCTCCAGGCCCTTCACCAGCTTCATTGCACTTACTCCAGCACCTGAACAGTATGTTCAAATAAAGTTTATCCTGAAGGAACCAATAGACTGCTAGCAGTGCCTAAAA
>VZRU01016833.1:426783-437460 GCA_013398155.1 Pedionomus torquatus | reverse complement strand
AAGGAAAGGGAAGGAAAGGGAAGGAAAGGAAAGGAAAGGAAAGGAAAGGAAAGGAAAGGAAAGGAAAGGAAAGGAAAGGAAAGGAAAGGAAAGGAAAGGAAAGGAAAGGAAAGGAAAGGAAAGGAAAGGAAAGGAAAGGAAAGGAAAGGGGAGAATTTTGCAGGGTAAATAATGCCTCTCAGAAGCTACTGATGGTCATGAGGATGTTGCTGAGAATGTGAAGCGGGTGTGTATTGCTCTACAGACTTCTCTGCTTCCCCAAATTTCAGTGTAAAAGAAATTTTGGGGATTGTCACTGGGTACTTGACATGGTTTTGTACTTCTTGACTTCCTCCACCAGCTGCTACTAGAAACAGGACATGAGGCTTGAGAGCCTTGTTTTGAGCCAGTACAGCTATTGCTATGTTTGCTTGTGACTGATCTTTCTTGCTGTATCTACCAGAGCAAATTTGTGATCATGATTGGCCGTAGCTCAATCCTTGCCCTCCCACACGAGTGTAAACAATGTCATCTGCACAGATATCTGCAGCAGACAACCCTCAGGGGCTGTGTGCAATCTCTGCTGGTACCCCCTGAAGCGATTCCCGTTCTGTACGGCATTGTCAGCCACTGATAGCACCCAAACAGGGTCCAGAAAGTTGTCAAGTAACTGTTTGCTGCATCCAGTTTCACTTGCCAGAAGCCATCTCTGGCATCCATGACTGAAAAGACTATTGTGTTCGCTTGATTTGGCAATATTTCAGTGACTGTTGGCAGGGAACAGTAGAAGCACTTTAGTATGCTATTGAGGTCTTTTGGATTGATGCAGATCATCAGTTTGCCTGTCTTTCTAACTGCCACCATACTGCTGATCCAGTCAATTGGCCTTGCAACTTTTTTCAGCCACCTTGTTCCATGACAGTTTTAACTTTCACCTTGAGCTCTGTTTTGAGAGAGTCAGTACTACCTTTTTATATATAGCTGATGCCACATCGTCTTAACCTTGCAGACCTTAAAAGCACTCATTATCCACAAACCTGATCCCGTGACCAGAGACTATCTTTTAATAGCTGGAAAAGTAATATCTCAGATATGTTTCCCCCACCTTCAGTTTGCTCTATGATGCTTTGACTTTGCAATAAACACTCTCATGTCCCAGCAAATAAGTTTTGCACCAGACAATGGGTTTCTGCATCCATTCTGCCATGAGAAAGACCAGAACCTAATCCTTATTTACATGTGAGCACTTTGGCCTAGGCATTTAATAAAAGAATATGTTTAATTTCACCCTGCTGTAAGATAAATTACCATATTGTTTTATTTTTCACAAAATCTGCATCGTTTACCCAGTTTCACCATAGAATCACATTTCATTTAGTGAAGGCTTTCCTTTGCCAGTTGCTTGTCATTTCTCATATTCAGTTTCTGAACCACATAATTTTCTTGTTACTGCCATTGCACTTACATGCTATATATTATTCAGACCAGCTTCGTCACAGGTGCTCACTTTTTTCTTTTCAAGCACTTATGCAAATTAAATCACCAGTATAATTTAGAATCTCTTCACTTGCGTGTATGTGGTCCAAAAATTATCTCATCCAAGTTCCAACTATGCACAGGGTGACACCACCACCTTGATCTTAAGCAGGACTTTTAACCACTAGAACTCACAGTTCTATAACAAAAGAGGTCAATATCATTATCACAGTTTTATAAGGGTGCTGTGTAGGGGTGAAGTGACTCGCTCAAGGTCATCTAACAGTTGGTGAGAGTAGAACTTAGGTCTGGCAAGTTCCAGTCTGGTGCTTTATCCAGCAAGAAACCCTGACTGTGCTGAAGTCTGAGGTCTCCCTGTCCTTGGCCTGTTCTGTTAAAACGCTGCACTGGCATTCATATAAACCATTTACCAAGGGTAACATCCATTTGTTCTGCATCAAAAAGCAAGAGAGATTGACACATACATAATCTTTTCCTATATGTGATGGATTGATCCTTGACTTAGGATCATTTCAGTTGCCTCTATGCAGTCTTGCCATTACGAGAAGAATTTCCCAGGATTTCTATGCAAGATGAGAATGGAAAGCTGTTAAACAACCATTTCTCCCTTTCTTCTTGAGGAAACTTTTTACTGCCAATCCAAATTTGCAACACCTGCAGTGCTGAAAATGAAAGCTTAGAGGTGATCACTGTACATTTATGTTTGTGGAGATTTAAAAACACAAAAATCCACACAGCACTTCTTTAGACATTTTCCAGATAAGATTTTTTTCAAAATATCAACATGGCTAAGCAGAGTGCATAACTCTTATACATAGGTTTACCTAAAATATTTGTGACATATTGGGATAACTATGTCCAAAAGCTTTTTTTATTTTTTTTTTCTATTTTCCAAGGAAGAAAGTATATTTGTGCCCACTGATGGCTTCTTGGTAAAATTTCAAGAGCATGAAATAGGCCTTATTTGTACTGACAAATCCTAATAATAGTTTGCATTTGGGATATGCAGTGTTCTAACAGCAACCCTTCATTTATACATGCTGTTTTTATGTGACAAGTACTTTACAGAAATGTTAGGAGGGGACGGTTTCTGACATTATGGGCAGCATGCAGGAATCTCAGCCTGATTCATACACTGCTTCTCTCATTCAGGTGGTGCCTGAAATAGGAAAGAGGTGGTTCTGCTGTTGGGGGGATTGTGTCAGTTTGCAGTATGCCCACTTACAGGCTCACTGCCTGATTGCTGGTGTTCCCAAGTTGAGCTGCCCTTTGGAAGATTGAAACTCAGACCGGAAGGAAAAATCCTGTATTGATGTGGTCCCATACAACAAAAGCCTCAAAATTTGCTTCAGAATCTGCCCTGGAGTTTAGGAAGAACTCGTTTGATGCTGCACAAACAAATGACAGATGTAGGAGACGCATGCAAACCATTTCCTGAGGTGAGAAGAAGCAGCACTGCTGCAAAGCACACGGACCTCAGCAGAATTCATACCTCAACACAGACCACAGTATGCCACCTATGTACATGTACAGAAACTGATTAATGGGCTGTCACTTTATTTGTTGACTGCTGAATTATTTATACTTATAAAGTGTTTAATAATTTAGAGCTGATATCTTAACAAATTACAGCTGAAAGTGACAAGGGGAAGGTGGCACAAGTCTCACTTGAGATCAATGCCCTTGTTCTCAGGGCACTTTGGAACACGATTTCTGCTGACTGTCATCAGCAAAAAAAAGGAAGGGGGAAGTATGTTGATTTGGTATTACGTGTTAAATAGAGAGAACTGCATATTTCAGTAATCAAAGGAAAAAAGTTGCTTTAAACCAAAAAGAACATGAAATTACTCTGAAGAAATCTACATTTCCATATGAAATGAAAATCATTGTCTTAAAAAAAAAGACTAAATAAAAGCTAATTACAGTGTTTGTTTTTAAAATTTTGTCTCAAAGCATTTTATCCATCTTTTCTTGCCACAAAGGCTTTGGATACATATTGATTTTGACCTGCATGCCACATCTTTACAAAAAAGCAAAGTCATCTTAATACGACGAGGTTATTTTTTACTGTATCAGGATGGAAACAAAATTACCATCTACTGGCTCTATGCGAGTAAAACTTACATACTGCATGAGAAAAAGAAACACAAATTCTGATTTTTAACAAAGTCCAAACACTAACCTACAGAAAACCTGGCTGAGTAAGACCAGTCAAAAACAAAATTCCTGTAAAAATCCTCTATATGGGTAAATAACATTTCCCTCAAGGATGGGTTTTTCTTCACAGACATTTTTATAGAAGAAAAAATATTTCAATGTAAATATCTAAAATAGTAAATTCCATTCTCTAAGCAGGAATTTCCTGGGTATTAATTCACTCTATTTCCTTTAAATACCACAAGAATGCAGTGTCTTGTGGAATGATATTTTGGTGAAATCCAAATACTTAGCAAAGACACAAGGCTCTTGTGACAGAAATTATACTACCATTGCTGCAGACAAATACATTTTTCAGGGTAAACTCTCCAGTCATGAGTACAGTTTCTTCTTTTAACCCCAGTTCCACAATGTCCAGAATAGAAAAACAAGCTCTGCTAGCCACTGATGAATTCCAGTAACACCGTATATCCACATACAAGATACTGTTCACCAGTGCAAGACTGACCTCTGCTTGTATTCGGCTTGCGTCAAGTAAGTACCATATGTCTTTCCATCACAGTAGCACCGGCACTGTGGCCTTGAATAGTATAAATTATATCCAGCTCTATCCAACCCTCCCATATGCTTAGGTGATCAGTGTTTTCTACTTTGGTGCAGGCAGCCTGAATCCTATAAGAAATAATATTACACAGCAGTAGAAACTTGGTTTCATGGTATTTCCCAGAATTAGCTTCTTTGACAGCAATTGCTTTCTCTCTCTCTGTGATTTAATTGCTGTTTATCTCCACGGAGACTTTTATATGCACATGCTGCCAGCTGGACTAGGATCAGTAGGTGGCCATTACTGGACATTTGGGAGCAATGACTTGAATTAAGGCCAGCTGAATCCTGCTAGCAGCATTTTCATTCTGCCCTCAGTCACAGGTTCACCCATAGTATTTCCTCCGCAGTACAGACATTTACAAGTCTACAAGCTCTGGCAGCAGACTACAGTGAGAACAAGATCTAGTCAGCTCTAGTTCTTTCCATAATTCTACTAATGACTTCAGGGCAGAAACCTGCTCAGCTACGTTAGGGACATAACTCATATCTGTATTGTAAACTGCTCTTAAGGAAGTCAAACTGAATTCCCGATGGAGAGCAAGTGATGAACTACATCAGAGGGACATTGTGCTCCTCTGTGTCTGCCCCACAAGTCTAACAAATGTGTTGCCTTGAGCAGGACAAGTGACAAACATGGTCTCCCTTTCTTCATACCATTGAACATGCTTATTAAGAAAGTTATGCTTCAAAACTGGGTGTGATTTTGTATTTAGATGTCCCTATTGCAGTGCTATGTTTACATGAACAGTTGAGTGGGGAATGCTCATAGATGACTAAAACTGCTAGAGTTCTTCTGATGTATAAGTGAAAAATGGATAAAGGAAGCATAAAGTTAGCGTGGATGACAAATCTTGGATGAGAGTTTATTTTTTCAAATTGATTATTCTCAATTGTTAAGGATAGTATTGCTTTTGATGTATATTTTCCACTTTTGGGCTTTCTAATATGAAAATACTCTATTTAACTGTTCCCTGGGTACCAGAAACATATAAAAATGGACAATAACTTTTTATCTTTTGATGTGGGGAATATAGTAAGTGAAAAACAAGGATCTGGATGTTTTTTAAAATGATGAAGTAGAACCATATTGAGTTGTTGCCCTCCCAAACACTTGGTACTCAGAAAGACATTATTTCTACTGTATTTTTTCTTTTATGTATATTTTCTAGCATTGGAGGGTGGGCAACCTATGGAAAATGTGAGTTTTTTGTGAACACATGCTGAATCACTTTAATGTTTTGACTAGGAGGTCATATTTAAAACTCCTCCTATAATAAACCTAAATTATTAAAACTAGGGATAACAGTGATCTCAATGAAAATTACTACTGAGGTAAGTTACAAAAGTAATCAGGGCACACAGAGATGCTCCAAAGAATAGTACAAAATGCAGCATCTCATCTACTAAGGCATAGACCACTAATCCATTTAAGGTCTTGAGCTTGGTCTTCGGGATCCCCACTGAGTAAGATCTCTATTATTTGGAGGGAAGTTTTGCTTCCCCTCCTCCACAGCCTAGGATAGTAAATATGGCCAGCAGGAAGCCTGGAACTGACAGTATTGACGACAGAGCAAAGTCTGAAAGAGCATGGCACAGGGCTTTATTGGTCACAGGAGTTAGTCAGCTATGGCATTCCTTTTCTTCACAATTCACATGATGCCCTGACACCACTTCCTTGAAGATAGCATTCAAATTTACCCCTGAAGTCTAAGCATAACAATAACATATCAGCCACTTACTTACACACTCAGGAACACAACAGGATATTAAAAGGGAATTAGAGAAAATACAGTCTTTCAGGTAGGTTATTGTTCTCTGGAATGCAAACTCATAAGAAATGTCTGGGATTAGAATCAGACTAGTAGAAATGCAAGCCAGCCAGGAGATGGTACAGAAAGCATCCCAGACTGGCTTCTCCTTGTTTCTTTGAAGCCCGCATTTCACTTGCTGGTACAGCACAGTGCATGCATATTCATGAATCAAAGTTCCAGCAACCCCTCAGCTCCACACTACACAACAGAAATTTCAACTATTGTGTGAAATCGTAACCCCAAGGCAGTCAATAGCAAGATCCTTGCTTACTTCTTTAGGAACAGGAATTCACCCATGATGTCTTGTTAGTTCTAGCGGGCTTTCGGGATGCAGTGTGCTTTTTGAGATGAATCAGTAAGCAGTGTGCTGTTTTCTTACACCCTCCTATACCTGAAACAGAAATAGTGTTGCGTTGCACTTCTATTACCCTTGGCAGCCAATTTTCTCCTTTGTCCACTCAAATGCAACCCTCCATCCTTTACTTTTTTTCTACCAATACATTTTCATAGCACAACATAAAAATGTTATTAAAAAAATCAATGCTCTGCTATCATTTATGGTTTATGTTCAAAAACTGCAGGCATCTTCCCTCAGCCGGCCCAGACTTTCTTCACTGATTCTGCACAAATGCTTTCCGAGACTGCAAAAAACTCACATAACACCTCTAACGCCCATATAATTTCCTATGTACGTAGTCTGTGTCCATTGATTATTATTTTTTTTCTGTAAAACATTGTTTTTCCTGCTAGAATTTCTAGACAACAGCAAGTGTCATTAAAAATTGTACTGGACAAAGCACTTCAGACTATGTTGTCAGTAACAAGTGTCTCCTAGCAGAAGGGAGGAGTTGATGACCTAGTAGATTTTTCTCTGTTTCAAACCCTTTGGGATTGCAATGCCTCAGTTCCCTGCCTGGTCCTTGATAAATCTGTGAAGTATAGGAAAATAAAATAAATCTTCAGTGACCATCTGCATAACATAGCCCTGCTTGTTAGATGGGAATAATTCTTTTCAAATTATGCTTTATTTAACTTGATGTGATAGGTACTTGATAGCAAAGTACTCTAAATAAAAACTTTCCATCTGCAGTGTTGGTTATTATACTAAGTAATAACATCTCCTCATGTGGCTTAAACATTCAGATGAACTGAGCAGGAACATTATTGCCTTTTGAGGGGTTTGGCACTCCATAGCAGTGCAATGGAGGCAGCTCCTTCCTTCCCAAAGCTGGACCAAGGTGGGTTGGGCACTACTGAGGCAATTACAATGAAAGGCATTTGAGGAAAAATAAATCTCATTCTGGAAAAAATGAGAAATTCTTCACATTAATGATAAGAAGTTACTCATTTTTAAAGTTCAAATGATCAGGTCTGAATTTTGCATAGAAAAGGTCAGTACTCCTTCAAATTCACTGATACTTGACATGAATACCTCCAATCATCCCATCTCCAGGTGAAATCCAGAATCCCCAGCATAAGTCTTTCCTATTTGCTAATATGTATTTTCATTTGAGATCAGAAATGAAAAGCTCCACCAAAGAAGCAGTCAGTTATGTCTCCCAAAGCCTGTAGGTCTAGAGCAAACTGTAGAGGGAGGAATGTATTACATGACAGTGGGACCCTGCTGCCCTCTCCTGCTCTGTGGCACTAACAAGTCACACAGCTTAGGTACCAGGCTCTCCACTAGCTGTTGCCTTCTCTCTCCATCACTTGTAAAATTACTTTCTCTCATGATAGGGGAATCATTAATAAACTACTCCAGCTAAGGAAATGGTGGTATCTAGACATCATCTGATGGTGGTGTCATGCACAAGGGCCTATCCAATACTCCTGTTCAGACATAATTTAGTACCTAAGCACACGTCAAGATTTGGCTCCAGGTTTCAGCTACAGAACGGAGCAGTGAGAGTGTAATGAGTGCAGGCATTTGAGAACCTGCACATCTCTATTAAAACTGGAGCACAGAAATCCAGTTAAAATTATGTAATAAACATGGTAGCAGAGAGTTCTTTTCTCTCTTCTTTGAAGCTAGAGACACCAGATAGTACAGGGAGTTACTACGGTAATTAGCCTTTTTTTCTGAGTGCTGTAGTAAACATTTTCAGAGTAAAATTCAATGCATAATCACTGCTGGACTAAAAATTACAGCTGCTCTGGAGAAGACTGATGCACACACCAATGTCTCCTGGAAACTAATCCATTTCTCTTAGTTGTCGCAAGTGGTTTTTTGGTTGAGGTTTTTCTTTTGGTGGTTGTTTTTTATTTTTTTTTGGCTTTTCTGAGTATGACTTAGTTCTTTTATGTATGGTTTTGTCTTTCACTTTTGGCTTGTAGCTGTATCTAAATAGACTTCTTAATCTCTCACTTTT
The DNA here is from genome assembly GCA_013398155.1 of Pedionomus torquatus. Classification (NCBI taxonomy): domain Eukaryota; kingdom Metazoa; phylum Chordata; class Aves; order Charadriiformes; family Pedionomidae; genus Pedionomus; species Pedionomus torquatus. Next base: position 429,041 of record VZRU01016833.1, on the reverse strand, counting down.
CCTCTAATAGTAAGTGGACAGTTTAGTTCAGTACTTAAGAGATCAATCAGGCAAACACCCAAGAGAAGATACAAAAAGCAGGCCACTAAAAATTGGCTAGCACATTATTTCATGACTATTGCTAAAATGTTTTATAAGGATTAAAAAGCCCTTTTGATATTAAAATAAATAATGGATACTTCACATGGCTCTAACTAGGAACAAACTTTTTAAAGTCTGTGATATTACTTTAAAAAGTCAGAAAGTTTCACCACGACTACATATAACAAAGAAATATCAGAGGAGGGCAGTAGGAAAAGTTTACTTCTCATCAGAAAGCCTAGTTCTAATTTTAATAATTTGTTCATTTTCCTCTTGATAATAACAGAAAAAATGAGAAAAAGCTACAGAAAAAAAAAAATGACCAAAGCTGTAGGCACATCGGAACAGACATTGTAGTATAAAGAGAGCATGAAACCTGAGGGAGACTTGCATTTTCTCATCATTCCATCTCCACTGCTGGGCAACAGGCACAAAAAGAAAAAAGTACTATATTTTCCTCAAAATATTCTCCGTGGAATGTCAGGAATTGACAACACCAATGCACAGGAAAACAATGGCTGATCTCATGGTTTTGCAGTCATCCTCTTGCAGGCTTCACTCAGCAAAACAAACCCTTCAGGTCTCATAGTCCTCGGGGGCCACACATTAAAATAACTCAGTTACATTCACAGCCTCTGTTTGTCCCTCCCAGACACCTTTGTAGTGGCATCAGCATCCTCCTCTGAGGAGACCATTTTCTCATTCCTGTCCCAGCTGGAGAATAAGCCCTGCATTCGAGGTTATCGAGGGGATGGGCAGTTGAACGATGAAAAACAACAACAATGAAGTAGTGCTACCACAAAGGCACGGGGGATAACCAGGAAAACATGTAGGCTGACTTTTCCTTGGGATACTTAGTTTGTGTATGGGCAGATTGCCATGAAGGGAAANTCCAATAAGAAAAAAAAAAAAAAAAAAAAAAATAAGGAGGGGGGAAGAGAAAACCTATACTTTATTTATTATTTAAATAAACAGTTTGATGCTGGTTCCATTTTGTGCTCAGTTTTGTAACAATATGAGTCCATTTCCCCATCATTCCTTAATATCTATATTGTTTAGGACTTTATATACTGTATGATTAGTTGGCATTGGTACTGTTCAATCTGTACTAATCTGTATGCATTTATATTGTGTGAGCAGTTCTCTAATTGGTTTTCATCCAAGTAATCCCACAGAGAATAAGGTTACATGCTGAAAAGGGCTGAGGTGAGAGAGTGGTTAAAAGGGGAGTGCAAACTCTTTTCCCATCCTTATTAAGAATGCTTTGCACATCTGCATTTTCTAAAAACATTTCTAAACTCCCTCTCTGTGAATAAGCATAAAGTCTATTCCACAGCAGAGAAATGCACAGAGAGAAAATGAATCTGTTTCAGAGAACCCCACCCATATCTGCTTTATTCTTCCCATGCTGCTTTACTTCTTGGTCAGCTAGGGCTGGAAAAAGTAAATACTTCAGTTTACAAAAGGGGGAAAATTTATTAAAAAACAAGCAAACCCAGAAAAGAAAATACCTCTTGGTAGAAAATGCCATATTTAAAGTAAACAGAAAGCTTATAAAGCAGAAACTAAAGATCTTTTCCTAAAGGTAACTAACAGAATTCCAAAAAATAAAACAATACAAAAAGACCCAAAGCGAGCCAACGCTTTCAAGCTTAGCTGCTTACACCCATACATTACTAACTTACTTAAGGATAGCCTAAATTTCAGATAATCCTCACGCCAAAATTTTTGAAACAGTTTGACAAGTGCCACCAGGTACTCAGGGTATTCATTTTGTAAATGCTGATGACAGAGCCTGAATTTTAAGAAAATATATATTCAATCATTTCATCTAATTGCATAGTAATAACATGCTTTCATATTCCTGGCTGCAAGGACACTTGTTTGGCTGAGTTTTTTAAAAAGGTGTTTTATATTGTCAGTCACACACCTCCCAGAGAAAAGTTGTGGAAGAAAATTATGTGAAAGTTATTCTCCTTTTCTTAAACATAGAGACAAACCTTAATTCTCTTTAGAGAGCTGCATATAGAATTTACAAATACTTATATACAATCAATATCCTTATCATATCCAATATTAGTGATTTTTTTTTTTTTTTTTTTTTTTGGGGGGGGGGGGGTCAATTTTTTAGATCAATTTTTGGCTTTGTTTTTATTTTTTTTTTTTTTTATTTTTTT
>VZRU01016833.1:343355-421807 GCA_013398155.1 Pedionomus torquatus | reverse complement strand
GGGGGGGGAGGTCAGACCCTGTACAAACGGGCACAAAAATATTGGTCCTGCCATGTCATGTAGCAGAGATCACCGAGAGGGGTAGGTGCAAGGAAGCAATGAGAAAACACAGGATACTGAGATAGGTTGTGATCCCAGCAGTACAGCACCCTAATCATTGCCAGCTTTTTTCCTTTGTAGTCCTCAGAGAGTTTTAAGAAGACACAAGAAGGGGAAACATGAAGTGGGGCAGCATTGTCACTTGAAGTTTACCCGAATCTCTTCCTAAGAATATAGGGTAAAAAGGGAGAAAGCACAATGTCCCTACTGTAGCCTGTAAGTAGTCAGTACTTGCAGTGCCTTTATGGGCATGGGATAATCTCGACCCAAATGTACAAAGAATTCTGTATGGAGCACGGATTTAAAATTCTTTCACTTTTCAAAATTTGTCCCAGAACTAGGTTTGTTTCAAACCCCACTCTTTGCTTCTGTAGCAGGCCCATGCACGGCCACCAATATAAAAATAAGACCTTTCCCAGCTTTAGACAAAATAATTTTTTTTTAGAGTAGCACTGTAAACACAGTTAAACATGAGCTGTACAGATTATATTTTCTAGTATATCCAAGTCCAAGGGTAACCTGACCAGATTTTGATTTGCACCCACTTCTAATTCTGAAACAATTAGTTACAGCCCAACTAGAAGCTTTAGAGCATTTTCATGAGAAACAAGAATTTAACATAAATCCACATAACCAAAGAAATTCAGAATTGAAGCTGTCAATTCTTAGGCCCAATAGAACACATAAAGAGGCTTGTTAATGCTGAACTAATTGGCATTCTTGGCTTGACAGTCTCAGCAGAGAGACCAAGGAGTGAATAAGCATGGAGACTAAACTACCCTCTCACTCACAGGTGGTCCCTCTAGGTTAGGACTAAAGCACATTTGGAGATGAAGAAGAGAAGAGAAAAATATACACCAACAGTACTGTTTAATTCGTGAACAGAAAACTTTAGGCTGCACTGAAAGAGATGCAACCATTTCTTAACCACTGGCTATTCTTGCAGCGTCGGTTAGCCTGCAAATAAGCAAAGGTTTTTACTTCCTTTTAGCAATAGTTCATGTTTTATAATTATAGGGGAGTGGCTGTTGTCTTCCAGCCACTTACATCATCATGTTAACTTCTATGAAAATGTATGAAAAATCCCAGTCTGAAAAATGTTACATGCTGCAAACTGACCAACGTAATCACAGTATTTTCAGCCACACACTCAGGGGAAGGAGTTCACCCCTACCTCTTTGAGGCTGCTAAGTATAGGCCAGGGAGAAAGTGCACCTGCAGTCTTAGCCCCTCTGATGAACACAACTCTTCGCCCTCTGCATCCCTTCTAAAAGTGCCTCTTTCTCTGGCAATCACCAGGAGGTGAGGGTCTGTTTTTATGTCATGCTCGAGCTCCTATTATTTACAGGCATGTCTGTAGTACTCAGGGAGTTCCATAAGACTGTTGATGTATCATTATCCCTGGAAAGGAGCAATAAGGGAGTAGCAATGTATTTTCTTCAAGTAGAATTGATACTGAGTTGTTCCCAATCGAACATGGTAAAAAGTCTCCCATCTTGCCCTTTGAAACTGTACTGGTTTTAAAGAGAGAGGTGTTGAACATAAGATGCACAATATTAACACTGAGGGTAATTAATCACTGGAACAAATTACCAAAGGCCATGGTAGATTCTCTTACAGTGGGAGTCCTTGAATCAATATTGAATAGCTTTTTATAATATATGTTCTAGTTCAACCACAAGTTATAGGGCTCAATGCAGAAATTACAGGATGAGATTCAATGACCTATGTAATACAGGAAGTTAAACTAAAATATTGTAGTGCAGATTTTTAGACTTAAAATGTATCAATTTATTAATTTTAGCCCAAAAGAAAAAAGGACATATCTGGGAAAAAAAAAAAAAAAAAAAAAAAGATTGGAAAGAATGACCCATCTTGGCAGAGCAGCTCTTCAGCTGGTGTAATAGCAATGGAAATTAATGATGAAATCTTGATCCTATACATCTTAAAAGTTACTACTTCAAAATGACATATTCATAACTCTCCAGATTTCACTTGGCAGATTTTCATTCATTGCCTGAAGTAGGCTCAGTGCAGGAATGGAAGAAGGTGACAAAGAAACCCTCAGCTCCCAGGGTCTTCTGAGCACTGTTCAGCTCCTCTGTAATTTGGAGGAGCCTCAGGGCTGCCCTAAGTTGTGCCATCTTGTAATCATGCCCTGTAGCTGTTCTATCAGCTAAGGAATAGCCAGGCCACAACACGATCCATACACCTTTACACTTGTCCCTCTAGCACTTCCCCAAGCACGTTCCCCCCAAAAAAGAATGGAGAGACAGAGGAGGAGGACAATAGTAGAAAACGGACGCTGTGATCAGAATAACATCTCCTTATTGCATCTAAAATAATTTGTCTAAAATGGTTTCACTCTTTTTCACAATAGACTTGAAAAAGATAGAAGCAAGGAGAGGATCTACTCCTTATATATAAGTAGAATTTCATTAATTCCATGCTACTTTAAAAGAAGTTGTTTAACTGTGACACTTACAGACATAAACAGTCTCTCATGTGGAAATTAGACTAAAGCATTTGTAATTTTTCCTTTTCAAATGAGCTTGAGCTACTCACAACAGAAGAAAAATAGCTCAAAACAGGACAAGAAAAGTAATTCTAATTTCTTGATGCACAAACAACAATACTTATGGTTCCATTTTAAAATTATGACCATTATTTTCACAACTTTTCTGTGAGTAATCTTCAACAAAGAGATAAACAAACTGAATTCTGTATTATTAAAAACTAAAGGTCACAAGTTGAGTTATCATCATCACTTACACTTTCTATACATCTATATATCTATACATATATATATGTTTAATTATAGGAAACCAGATATGTTGTTCCATGCTATCTGTATAAATCACCTTTTGTGAATTTTCCAAAAGTTACCTTCCCTTGCAGGAGCATTTTGAGTAGAATTTCTGATAAAATTTGAAAATTTGATAGCATTTTTAATAATCTATGCAAATTTCATAGTCTAGTTATCAGCTGTTTGTTAAACTCCAAATGCTGAGCAGTTTGTCCATTGCTGTTTTGTTCTCCTGAAAAACTGAGTTATGTCCAAAATAGTTATTAGAAAGAGATCATGAAATGTTTCAAAATCAATCCAAGCACAGCCTTGTCAAATGGAGCTGTTTGAACTCAGCAGTCCACATGAATGGTTCTACAGGCTTACAATCTAAACTTTCTAATACAAGAATTTCTGGTTTACAGTTTCTGTTCATTACATATATATGAATGCAACACACATCTTTTTAACAATTTTACTCCATTAGTAATAATTTTACCTCAAGACTTTTTTTTTTCCTTGAAGAAAAAATAATAATGTAGAAATAGATGTTAAATGTTGCACTCTACTGCTTCTTCCTACTACATATCAAGCAAAGTTCTAAATTTCATTGTCCATGGGTTTAATAATTTCAGGAATACCTTGGCTGATGCACAACCATTTCAGATGAAAGCACCACATGGGATCTGATGAAAGATCCAGTTACCAGTAGCCAGTAATTCTCAAAAGCCTGTTGTCCTGACTTAAAAGATATGAGCTAAATCCTACTGTATGCATTTCTTGGGATTTCCCTCATTCTTCACACTGTTTATGAAAACTGAGGGTATTTGACATTTTCTAAGACATGGTCAAAACTGGGGCGAAAAATTTAGCAGAAAGAAAAACACCCACAGAGGAATTGTATTGTCCAGTATGGCTAGAGATAATAATGGTCTTTCTACATCCAACCAGTTGGAACAGCAACAGAATCATGACAAAATGAAAAACCAAAAGTAGATTATGAACAATGCAAAGCAGTTATGTCTTTTAATTAATTTAAAATATACCGGCCATTAAGTCTGAGGAACTGTCTCTTTGAGAATCTAATGAGCCAAACAGATTGCTTCCTTCAGTATCCCCTTAAATATCTTTGTAGATGTAAGTCTTAGTCCTGAGAAGACCAACTGTTCAAAAGAAGATGCACATGCAGCAGCAACAGCAACAGAAAAGAGCAGATTCATTTTCAGCTGCTCAGTAGACTGAATTATGAGCCACTGGAAATGGAGACTGCTTACTGCAATTGCACTTGCCTGAGCAGAGACTTCAGGATGTTCTGCATTTTTAACAATACACACAAAGAAATGGATCAAGTCCTAGTTATTGCTCATGGGCAAAAGAGGAACATATTTAAGATTTTTCTACAGATGAACGCGGGGGAGGCCAAGAAAAATATAATACAGCCCTACAGATGCATAGTAAGTAATTCTTTTTCCCATATTGCAGTATCATATGCGAGGGAACACATTTGCTCCAGGATTGCCAGTTCACAGAAGGATCAATGCACAGACAGGTTCGTAGAACCCCGTACGAACCGATGAAGCTTTCCAAATTCAGGGCAGATGAAAGGGAGCAAATGATCTATGCAGTGCCAAATTGTATATGGTGCTATAGATAGCTGATCAATGCCAGCCATGTAGCAGACCCCTGCTCTGACAATCTGAAGGTCTGCTCAGGTGACTACAAACAGTAGAAGCAAAGGGAGAACACACGGAGCACAGCGTGGGCGTTATAACTAGAGTGCTGTAAATTAGAAAGGCACACATTTGTAATTGGCATTGCTGACAAAGAAGTGGCACTAAAGTTACAGATGGAGTCAGAGCTGATGCTGGAACGAGCAGCCTAAATAGCTTGTCACTCTGAGCTCATTAAGAAGTAAAATGCAGATCAGGGAACAGCTAAGCAGCTGGGTCAGGTTGTTCATTGGCTAATTTAGTCTAAACAAGAAAGAGGGAAGGCATGAAACATGTTCTGGAAGAGTGTAAAAGAAAGCAAGGAACCAGAAGGGTAGGGGTGGCCAACCACTTGCTGCAAGCTGAAACACAGCTTAAGAGAAAACACCAAAGCCAAAGAAAAAAAAAAAAAAACAACCTTGAAAAACAAAACTGCAAACTTAAATCAACCTTCGCCTTTTCTTCTTTTTCTTTTCTTTTCTTTTTTTTTTTGATATTTTACTAAATAAACAAAATGCAAAAAATTGGGGTTTCAGCTGTCTCAAAAAAATCATTGGAATCCAAGAATCAAGTAATCAGCAACACACATGCCAGTCAAGCATACAGCTATCCACGGCTGAAGACCGACACTGACATATTCATACATATGTATGAGCGTCAGTATTTGCATGTCAGCGCTAAGCATGTAACAATGCAGGTACTTGGGTTAGAAAATTTGGCAAAAAAGCCCTCTCTCTTTTCAGAATTGAAGCCAGACCTGCCACCACTGCAGTCAGAAGGCCTGAAAGCAAAGCAGTTCAGAACCCTCTTCTCCCAAAATTATGAACTACCCGCTTACTTGCTAAAAAGAGAGGTTTGTCATCAGGATCTTCGAACACACACAGGACTCTCCAGGCTCAGAAGCCTGCCAGGAAACCTCCAGAGACCCACCTAGGCTACAACATTTACAACAGGTCCCCTCCAGGCCTGCCTTGCTCGTTGCAGTCCCGTTATTTAGGCACTCCTTTTTCTGAAAAGCCTGCATGGAATCAGTCTGCAACAGAGAGGAAGGCTGGTACAACAACGTTAACTAACTCTTCTTTGTAATTAAAGGCGTAAAATCTGCTCCACACACAATCTTTATTTAGGTAAATTTCATAGCCGATAATCAGATCTTCTATGAAAGAGAAGGAAACAAATGAGCTAGAAATTCGTGATCTGTCATATTTAGAAGCCATCATCAGTGAACGCCAAGATGTTTTTTATGCATGAGCATGAAGGTATGGGGATTGAAAGGGGCTCTTCTGTGATATTTACATCTTGTGTGATCCATTATCATTGCCCCAAAATACATTTTGTGAAAGATTGTGAGTTTTAAGTAACAATATTTAGTATGATTGTTTCAAGAAAAGGAGAGCAGGTAAAGAAGACAACAAAACCTCTGTTTGTTCATTGTTTTCTGACTTCCTGTAGACCTCCCAGGGTTCCTGGGTGTTGCAAAAGAGGTGCAAGATCTCAGGACAAAACTCAAAATTATCTGTAAAAAATTTCATGATCCTGGCAAACTGTTGTGAGACATCCTGTACAGAGGTTTCTTATACCAGCTCCTATTTCTGGGGATTTTGGTGTCCTCTTTAGCATTACCAGTCTCCCTGAATCTTTCCTTGTCATTTTACACCCCTTTGTTTGATCTACACTGAATAAATGTGTCAGTGCTGCTAGAAAGGCAAGCTGCTTTTTAGATTTAACAGAAAAGGAGCTGAAAGTAGAGAGCTTTCTCTGTGAGCGAACTGTTATAATGTTCTATTATCCCTGCAGGGATGGAGAGAAATTCTTGTAAATATTACTAATTTAACAGAATATTCTAAAACAACGTACCAAACTATTTAATGAAATCATATGAACAAATCGTAAGTGATAGTGAGTTGAAATGATTAAGACTCATTTAATTTCTTGAAACCAGGACATTTCCCCACATCATAATACAGATTTGGGTTACATAGTCTTGAAATAACTCCTGGATCAATTTTCTGTCAAGTCTGTTGATGTAGTACATAGCAATCAGATACAAATTCAGCTCTCTGAATAAGGTATACCTTCTATTTTCCTTTTTCACTTCTGGGGTGTTTTTTTTCTTTTTTTTTTCTTTTTTTTTTCTTTTTTTTTTCTTTTTTTTTTTTTAAGAAATGGAAAGAAAAGGTCTCTGTGTTAATGTGTCTTTTGAGATAATTGTATTGATGTTTTAAAATACCATTATTCTGCAGACAAATACTTTGCATAAAGAGGAAGTTGTATCAGACTATTCCCTTTCAAGACATAAAGAGATCATTATAGTTTTGTTATTCATATTCTTTTTAATATGGAGTTAAAACCTAAAATAAAAAAGACAATAAATTTCTACAGAGTCTGAAAAGGCAACAGGAGGACAATATGTCTCATTCTTGGTGGCAGAATGTGGGCAAGAAGCTCTACTGCAAATAGCACAGAGTAATTGAGACTGCAAACAGTGGATGTCCTCAAAGGGTAAAGTGTCATGCTGGGAGGTGGAATAGCAGAATTTGATCTACTGTTACTGAGCAGTGATATTCAAACCCTAACAAGAACACAAGGACAGAATAATTTGGTGTATGGAAAATGGGGCTGAAAATTAGGAGTCCTGGACTATATTGTTTTCCTGACATAGACTTAAGATGAAAACTTCCTCTTCTCCCAAAATCTAAGGAAATCCTTTAGGAAACCAATGACCAAAAAAAAAGGCATTTCTATTATTGATTATTCAGGATTTCATATTGGTAGTCCATTCTTCCTTTAGCCACCCCCTTCTCCAAACAGGTATCTGAAATTAGCAAGCACCAGTTTAAACAGAGATACTAATGTTTCCCCTTCTCACAGAGGCCTTGAAAATACCTAATATTTGTGGGTCATTCAGAGACAATGGAATGGAAAGTGTTCTTGAAATGCATATTATTGTTGGTATTATAAACCAATATAATTTGCATTTTCTTCAGTATTATTCTCTTTTTGCCTTACTTGTTTATATTTATGACTTTCGTGTATTTATATGCATCAAAAATTAATAAAAAGATTTATTAAAGAAATGACAATGCTATAATTGCTCCAATTGGAAAATCAGTACAACTTCCCAGACAACAAAGCAATATGCCAAATTTATGAACCCTGCCTCACTTATTTACATTTAGCATAGAGAAAATATTTGAACCATTTAGTTGATGGATTGGAAGTATGTTAGGTTAACTAAATTTTTCTTGCAAGTATCCTTTTCAGAGTTTATGTGCATCTTATATTGGTTGTACTCAGAAATACATGTGTTCTAGAAAAACTTGTATGTTACTGCACCTCAATTCAGCAAAAACAGCATTTCTAATTTCAGTAATATTTCTCACAACCATTAAAGTAGGTCTGAACTGTACTGGAAAGTTTCACTGTTTGTTGTGACAAAGGTGCTATTTTTCATTTTCTGCGTTAATTTAAAGCCTCCAATCATCCCCTAATCTCTTGCCTGGTGAAAGTAGGATTTACAAAGGGAATTCTTGCTAATATAATTATTTTCCTTCTCCTCCTCTGGAGTTTAAGATTCTAAATATACCTGGTTGTGTCTCATGTTGCACTGGGTACCTCATTTCTAGATATATTTTTTTAATTATTATTACTAAATGCCTTTGACCCTCTCCCGCTGCTCCTGCAGAGGTCTGTGATGATGTGATTGCTGTATCAGACTTCTTGGATTTTCTTCTTCTGTGTCTCACAAAACATGGGCTAAATAAGCTGTCCAGGAAGGATGAAAATTATGACTTTGAGCAAAATGCCATTAAGTCATGAAGTCTGTATTGCAAGCATAGGTGGATTGTGATGCAAACAATTGATAAAGGTGGGTGCAGGTTCAGGAGAAAGTAAGCAGTGATTTTGTTACTGTCTTTTCTAACATTTCTTTAGCTTGCTGACAGATTTAATGTATATTCAGACACCCTGACAGTTTAGTACTGAATAGATTGGTTCCAGTTTCTTGAAATCGTGTATACTTTGTGTGGCTGTAGCCCACATCCAGAAAAAATTTCCCTATCTGAAAGATCTACTCCTCAAAGATGTGGCTTGTGAAATTCAGTGTATCGTAGGCATGAATCGAGCTCGTTGCTGTCACATTTATCACTTCAGAACCATGACAACATTTTAATGGAATTAATCTTTAATAGAATTAAGTGTTTGTGAATTGCCTGACTCTATTTTGCACAAAGAAACCAATGGAAATCTATCTCAATAGATCATATTAACCTACAAATCTCTGATGCTAGATCAATTTCAAGCTAGAAAACCAAACTGAAATCTGTACATTCCTAATCAGAGAAATTATATCTGGCAGTTCAATTATATGTGCAATTACTCATACTTCAATCATGGGAGATACAAAAATTCAGTGTTTCATGCTAACTCTGTAAAAAGGAAATGCATATTTATGAAAAATATTTTTATATTTTTTTTCTATTAAAAAAAAATATATTGAGGGGTAAAATTCTTACTTACAGGGCAGGCAAAGGCTTGCACAATGCCCCCACATCCCTCATCTGAACACAGTTCTCATTCTTTTGTGTAGTATTATTACTAATGTATTCATTTATTTTTCCCCACACACACACATTTGTGGCTGCAGTTGTAGTAGGTTCTGTAGTGGCAGTAGGTTCTGTAAGCAGCAACATTTAGGTGTTGTAGTAACATATCAAAAACCATGCAGCTTGTCCCAAGGTGCTCCAAGTCTGCTTAAACTTGGAGAGCTGTTTGTTGGCTTTCTGAGCTCAGCAGCACCTATGTTTAAAAAGCAACTCTATATACTGTCTTCTGCTAGTCACAGCTCAACTATGTGTCTTCTACTCTGTTTCCACATTTACCTTTCTTTCAGAAAAAAAATCTGTATTCAGAGCAAAATATGCTAAAATTTGTTCTTGTAAAAGCAAAAGTCATAAAAAGTCTTTCATGCTTCCCTAGCATCAAAATTGCCCAAATGATTCTTTTCTCGCATCTGGCCAAAAGCTTCTGTGATAGGAAGTTGAAGAAAGAAAGTCAGCCTATGCTGAGGTCCTCCAAACCCCATGATCAAACATGATCAGTTTGTCTATTCCCTGCTGAGATAATAATTGTCTCCTACTACAAGGAATAACAGTCTCAGCTGTGAAGGTTGTAGTTCAAATACTTGTTAGAGCACAGAATAGAAGGTTGTCACAAACATATAAAAATATGTTTCAGTTTCCTCCTCTCTTCAAAAATCAGATGGCAAAAATCAAATATTTAAGGTTTGGAAACTCCAAATAGAGAGTACTGTGGTATATAGGGGCTTCTAAACAATTGTGTGTTTTTTTTCAAATGGGATTCTACTTCATTCAGTGCACAGGGTGAATATGTAAGGGAATAGCAGTAAATATAAACAATAATTTTAAGGGTATGTCTATAGTGAACAATACTGTACTGTGAAAAGATACCCAGCTGGATCTGAAAATAAAACAATCACAATATGAAAGTGAAGTGACCTAATTAGTCCCAGTGCAAATACCACATTCACATAGCTATACTGCTTCCTATATACGAACTAGTATACCTGTGTGGCACAGCACTGTGGCATACGCATATCCTCTCTTTTGGGACTAGTTTGAATAACCTCGTGTGAAGTGTATGTGGATGTGCCCTACATTTCTCAATTATCCCAAGTTCTTAATTATCTTCAAGTGCTTGCTATCGGAACTCAACATTTTTAAAGAAGAGTTTATCAGTAGGTAATTAATATATCTTTATCTGTAGGCAATTAATATACCCTTAAGATATTCAAGAAGAATAGTGATTTTCAGCAACCAAGAGTATTTTAAAATAATTTGCTTTTTCAGAAGATGGGTGTGACTCACTCTTTCTAAAAATAAGACCTCTGAGAAGCTGTCAAGACCATACCTGAATATTTGCCTGAGAGACTCACTGCAAGCCTGGAAGGGTACTCAATACAATTTTTCTCATCTTGAAAGCAAAGTGGAAATACACCTTCCCTACTCCCCTAGTCTCTTGCTCTATTTTCTTTCTGTCTTTTTTGGGGTTTTTTTTTTGTTGTTGGTTTTTTTTTTTTTTGTTGTTGTTGTTGTTGTTGTTGTTGTAGTTTTTAATTTAATTGAGGTTATTTCTTTATTTGGACTATTTAAACAGCAACGTAAAAAGAAAAAATGTTAGAAGAAAACATTCTGTGTGCTCTATATGTATTCTCAGGTTAACTGGAGCTGGCAAAGGACACTTGTGATGTGTTCTTTGTTTCTAGCAAATTATGAGGAATTAGCAAGGAGGGAAATTGCCTGCAATATGACTAGCCTCTCTCTATTTCATTTTTTGATGCAACCTTGATTCTAATTTCAGTTACATGAAGAAGTGTGGAGTACAATGTCATGAAACAAAAATTTAACTGGGCTGAAGCTAGTCTAGATGATATCAAACCCCCATCATTTAATAAATTATCATATTTTTTACAGGCTACTTTAATTGGTACCCTTCACAGAAAGCAGAGAGGAGCTAAGTGAATTATTCTGATTTAATATAACTGAAGAGCTAATATTTTATACTGTGTTGGCTTTTAGTGTTTGCATTAAGTACAGAGAGACAGTGCCAAGTGCTTTACAGATATATATTAAATGCACAGATCTTACCCCTAGAGCTTACAGTATAAAATGTCAGATGGAGAATAATAGAAAAAATATAGTAAACTTTCTTTGTCAAAAGTAGTTTATTAGAATTCATACATTTAAAAAAAAAAGAGTCTTAATTTTCTGTGTTTTTCAGAGTGATAAAATACATGGGAAAACTTCTCAGATGACTCTGATCCTTTTTCTTTTCTTTTAACTTTTCAGTTGCTCTCAGAAACAGATTGTTTTCAGGCACTTTCTCAGTGAAAAACAGCCTTTTCCATTCATCAATGGAGTCAAAGTCAGGCTGAAGCTAGATATTATCTTACTGGGTAAAGACAGGACAAACTGATTTCAAATCCTAGAACAGGGTACAATGTAAAGCTCTGTAGGACTGTCACAATTTTCCTATAAATCTTTTCAGTCTTATATTTATCATCAACAATTGCTGCCTTTCCTTCTTTTCCCACATAAATTGAATTAGAACACTATTAAAGCTTGTGAGTTAAAGTATTTACTTACTTTATTCAAATATGTGACATTGCCTTAACACAGTAACCAGCACAATGGCAACCCACTGTTATTGGACTGTTATTCCCTGTTTGCTTGATATCAGATTTATCAGATTAATTAATCAGATTTTAATTCTGATGAATATCTACGTGCCCTTTTCTTCATGAAAGCATGAGGAGAGGTCAGAGGTAAATTATATTGACTCCTCTGATATCATAGTTCTTGTGTTGAGAAATATACAGGTTCACGTTCAGCTGCTTTTACCACAGCAGCCACAAAATGATCCTGCAGTTTGTCCCTCACTTATATAGAAATTCTTGCTAATCCCAGCCTGGCCTTTCATCTGGCCTCTGCTAACCTCTTGTATTTGAACCAGAGGCCTAGTAAGCCTTGAAGCCTGTAAAATATACCAGTTCTTGCTCTGTTGCAAAGTCTAGCTAGAGAGTTGAAACTAGGAGTTTATTATTATTTTTTTTGTTGTTTGGGATTTCCTTTATTACATAAAGTTTGCTGGCTTTTCTACCAGGTTACTTTCTTTCTATTTGGCATGAAAGCCAATTGAATTTAAGAAGAATACCCTTCTTTAAAACAAACAAAACCCTCTTGTTTTTTTTTTACTGTAAAAACCTGAACGGCTTCATACTTTTAAAAAATATTCCAGTATCTGATGGTAAAAGACAATGGAGCCAGAATTTTCCAGATGACGTACCCCAGAAATCTCTAGGAGAAAGTTCACTATCCTTACTGTCCCAAAGCACATACAGATTCAGTCCTGTTGCTATCTAATAAGTCTTTTAACCTGTTCAAAGAATGGTCCCAAGTCTTGGCATATTACCTGAGGAAAAACTGGAATCTTTAAGAAGCTTGAACTGATTCAGTTAAGAGATTATTTTCTTACCTATAATCTCTTTTACTCTTGCCTTACTATAGGTTGACCTCTATAGTAAAACTGCCTTCTAACTTCCTATAGAGACAGGAAAATAGAATACATGTATATATTTTAGCTTTATAATGTACAGAGCTTTATTCTATTGTTAAAGCTTATTATGTGTGAAAATAAACACCAGTTATGTCACTTCCTAAATGCTGTCGGTCACAGAACAAAAATACTGATTCCCCTCCCTAAAACCTTTCTAACCAGTTGTCATCAAGGGAATGCCTCATATATCTGAGATATAAACTCATCTCTTGCAAAGAAAGCAAGCATAAACAATGAGACTATTAGCAGGTGAAATGAAAACAAAAGAAAACCACATCTCCTTTACTGAAACGAAAATACATGTGAAAAACCTAAGATTTCCAGTATTCAGTTTAGTCTGCCTATCTTCTTTATTATTATTTACAGAAGAAAAGAAAAGAACTAATTTTCCTGGGTTAATTTTTACTATTACACTGGGTACACTTTTTAAATTTACCTCTGGCTTCTTGAGTCTCTGAAATCCATACTTGCAAGCTTATCTTTGTCCATGAAATTTTAAATGTTTGGATATGATTCCAATCTGAAAATTCAGTGAACATTTTCAAAAACAGAAAAAAAAAAGCAAGATATGTTTCATCTCCAGAGCAGACTCCATAACTACATAGCAGAGAAGGGGAAGAACAGTTTGCTCCTGCTTAAATTCTTGTTGAGGAACACCTAGTATTTATTCAGCAGTACTTTAACTTTCTGCTGAGGAGGGACAAAAACATTTAGAAACAATTTACTACAACTTCATAAATTTTTGGATAAGCAGAAAATAATGCTTACTTTATAATTTGTTTAGAAATATGAAAATACATTTAGGAGTGCTTTTACAAAAGTACATATGAAAATTAATATAAAATAGTAATTACAATTAAATATAAAAATCAACCTCATCAAGACTAATTGTTACCTAGTGATATGTTGTTTGCGGGCTGACTTCAAGAAAGACTGAATTTTTTTGTTTTATTACAAAATGAGAAGTATTCTCCGGCAAGAGACCACTATCTATGAGGCTCTTGGAAACTGAGAGTGAGATGATTTTAATCCAATCAACTGAAAGTCTCATGGGACAGACATGGGCTCAAGATTTATAAGCACAGAAAATGAAAACAGAACTGGGAGCTTGACATCGTAGTCTTGTGACTAGGATGCTCATTTGTGCACTTCTGATCTCAAACACGGTTTTTACATGTGTGTGTATCTATATATTTATGTATATATAATGTTATAAAATTCAGAGACAGTCCTTTAAATAGAAGTCAGAATCTATGACATCCATTGTCAGGGAGCAGTGAAATGACAAAACTTTCTGTCCTCCTCCTGCTCTTCCCTGCTGTCCCTTCTACTCCACACCTCCCCCTCCTCCAGTAATTTTTTCCTCCAGGATCAGGCAGCATTTGGCTTTAAAGTTGCTATTATGGACAAAGATGTCGAAATACTTCCCAAGTGTCGATTAAGATGCCTAAGTGTTTGTTTAGATCTACATTTCCTAATAGTTAATTTATTTATTGATAGATGTTAATGTCCCTTGCCATTTGCTTCATCCTAACTAAAGCAAATTAAGCTGGCAGCTAAAACAAAACAAAAATGTCTATATTAATAGTTAGATTAATAACATCTTAATTTCAGAAAAGGACTCTTCTGCTCTAAACAGGGTTTGTGGAAGGAGTAATTACATGTAAAGAATTTAACTAATGTTTCGTTAGATAAGAATACCTAAAGTGCTGATATTTACAATCTGTTCAAGGATACTTTCCATTTCTCCTCCCTGGAGTGATGCTATGACTCTGCCTTCTAAGTATATTCTCCAATTATATGAATCTCAGCTCCTGGTGTCCTGGGAGTTAATATTCAGCTTGCACACTTCCTGACCTTTGTTCATTTCAGAAAACTAATGTTTTAGGATACTCTAGAAGAAACTTGACAAACTCAGTTTTCAGAGTATTTAGGACCAAACTATATTATGTGTACTGTATTGAGATAAAGTTAATCTAAGAGTCATTTTAACCTTTTTTCCTAGTAGGAAGAAATAAATAAATAAAAAATGACATTATAATACTGTATTGGATTTGCATGGAAAGATTTTGGTAGTGGAAGAACTACAGGGGTGGCTTCTGTGAGCAGGCGGTAGAAGCTTCCCCTATGTCTAATAGAGCTAATGCCAGCAAGCTCCAAGACAGACCCACCACTGACAAAAGCCAAGCCAGTCAGTGGCAGTGGTAGCGCCTTAGGGATAACATATTTAAGAAGTGGAAAAAATAAACTCTGACAACTTCAGCCAGAGAGAGGAGTGAGAATATGTGAGAGAAACAACCCTGCAGACATCAAGTTCAGTGAAAAAGGGCAAGGAAATACTCTGGATGTCTGAACAGATATTCCCCTGCAGCCTGTGGTGAAGATCATGGTGAGGCAAGATGTCCATATGCAGTCCATGGTCCCTCTACAGTGGAGCAGATATCCACCTGCAGCCTGTGAAGGATCCCAGACCAGAGCAGGTAGATGCCCAAAAGATGCTGTGACCCTGTGTGAAGCCCATGCTGGAGTAGTCTCCTGGCAGGACCTGTTGACCCATGGAGAGAGGAGCAGGTTTGCTGACACCCTGTGGGAAACCCACACTAGAGCAGTCTGAAGGGATTAATACTGGACCAGTCCATGAAGAGCTGTAGCCTAGTGGTAGCTCTGTGTCCTTCAGGTCACATTGGAGAAGTCTGTGGAGGACTGTCTCTCATGGCAGGGACCCCATGCTGGAGCAGGGAAAGAGTGTGAGGAGTTCTCCTTCTGAGAAGGACAGAGCAGAAAAAATGTGTGATGAATTGACTGTAAACCAATATCCTGTCCCACTGTGCTGCATGGCAAGAGTGGGTAGAGAAAATCAGGAGTAAAGCTAAGCTTGGGAAGAAGGGAGGGATAGGGGCAAGGTGATTTTAGGATTTGGTTTTATTTCTCATTATTCTACACTGATTGACTGGTAATAAATTAAACTAATTTCCCCAAGTCAATTCTGTTTTGCCTGCAACAGTAATTGGTCTCTCTTATCTCAGTGATCTCTCCAGGTTTTGGGCTTGACCCAATGAGCCTTTTGTTACATTTTCTCCCCTGTTCACTTGAGCAGGGGAAGTGACAGAGCCACTTTGGTGGGCACCTGCTGTCCAGACAGGGTCAAACCCCCACCCACCACCCCCAATACCTATTTTGAAGTAATCAGGTCTTGAACTTTAAGTGAATTAAAAACTGTTTGAATGGCCAGGGAAAGAGAGTGGTGACCAGCAGGGGAAAGTCTAGCTGGAGGCCAATATTGTGGCAGTGTACCCCATGGGTCAATACTAGGTCCAGTCTTGTTTAGCATATTTATTAAGGATCTGTATGATGGGGCAGACTACCCTGAGCAAGTTTGCAGATGACACAAAGCTGTGAGGAATGACTGACTGGCCAGAGGGCCATGCTGCATTCTAGAAGGACCTTTACAGGCTGGAGATATGGGCTGACAGTAGCCTCATGAAGTTCAACAAGAAGTACAAATTCCTGCACCTGGGGAGGAAAAACCACTGGCAACAGTACATTCTGGGAGCCACCTCACTGCAAGTGGACTTTGCAGGAGTTTTGGGGCTCCTGGTAGATATGAAGTTGATCACGAACCAGCAATGTGCACTTGCTGCAACAAAGGCAAATGGTATCCTTGGTTGCATTAGGCAATATATATATATATCTCCAGCAGGTTGAGGGAAATGATCCTTCCCCACTGCTCAGCACCAGTGAGGCCACCTCTAGGGTGCTTGGTCCAGTTCTGGGCTCCAAGAGAGATGTGGACATACTGGAGAGAGTCAAGCAAGGGGCTACTAAGATGATTAATGAACTGGAGCACTTTTTGTCTGACATGCCTGACAAATTTGATGGCCTTCTATGATACTGCCACAAACTTGTTGGACAAAGGCAGGGCAACGGATGTCATCTTCCTGGACTTATGCAAAGCATTGGACACTGTCCCACATGGCATCCTAGTCTCCAAATTGGAAAGTCATGGGTTTGATAGATGGACCACTTGGTGGGTAAGGAACTGGCTGGATGGCCACACTCAAAGAGTTGTGGTCAATGGCTCAATGTCCAAGTGGAGGACAGTGATGAGTGCAGTCCCACAAGGGTCAGTACTGGGACCTGTGCTATTTAACATATTTGTCAGAGACATTACAGTGGGATTAAATGTACCCTCAGCAAATATGCTGATGACACCAAGCTTGGTGGTGCAGTTGATATGCTGGAGGGAAGGGGTGCCATCCAGAGGGACCTGGACAGGCTTGAGAGGTGTGCTAATGCAAATGGCATGAAGTTCAACCAAGCCAAGTGCAGAGTCCTGCACCTGGGACGTGGCAATCCCATACACAAATACAGGTTGGGCAGAGAATGGCTGAAGAGCAGCCCTGAGGAGAAGGATTTTGGAATGCTCATGGATGAGAAACTCAACATGAGCTGGAAGTGTGTGCTGGCAGCCCAGAAAGCCAACCGTATCCTGGGCTGTATCAAAATAAGTGTGACCAGCAGGTCTCAGGAAGTGATTCTGCCCCTCTACTCTGTGCTTGTGAAACCCCACCTGGAGTACTGTGTCCAGCTCTGGAGCCCTCAACAGAGAAAGGACATAGAACTGTTGGAACGAGTCCAGCAAAGGGCCACAAAGATGATTAGAGGGATGGAGCACCTCTCCTATAAAGACAGGCTGAGAGAGCTGGGGCTGTTCAGCCTGGAGAAGAGAAGGCTCTGGGGAGACCTTATAGCAGCCTTCCAGTATCTGAAGGGAGCCTACAGGAGAGCAGGAGAAGGACTCTTTGTCAGGAAGTATAGAAATAGGACAAGGGGTAATGGTTTTAAACTGGAAGAGGTGAGATTTAGATTAGATATTAGGAAAAAATTCTTTCCTGTGAGGGTGGTGAGGCACTGGAACAGGTTGCCCAGAGAAGTTGTGGGTGCCTCATCCCTGGAAGCATTTAAAGGCAGGCTTGATGGGGCTTTAAGCAACCTGCTCTAGTGGCAGGTGTCCCTGCCCATGGCAGGGAGGTTGGAACTCAATGATCTTCACGGTCCCTTCCAACTGTAACCATTCTATGATTCTATGATTCTATGTCTGAGGAAAGGCTGAAAGCTATGACTGTTCAGCTTGGACAAGAGGAGGCTTAGGTGAACCCTATCCATGTGTATAAATATTGAAGGGGGATTGTAAAGAGCATGTAGCCAGGCTCTTTTCAGGGCTCTTTTCAGTGGTGCCTAGTCGCAGGGCCAGAGGCAATGGGCATAACCCGAAACACTGGAGGTTTCCTCTGAATGTCAGGAAACACTTTTTTACTGTAAGAGTAACCCAGCACTGGCATGGGTTGCCCAGAGAAGTGGTGGAGTCTCAGTCCTTAGAGATATTCAAAGGCTGTCTGGATGAGGTCCTGGACAACTGACTTTAGGTGACCCTGTTGAATCATTCGATTGGACCAGATAACCTCCAGAACAACCTGCCAACCTTAACCATTCTGTGGTTCTGTGATTTTGAGTTAGTTCCCAGACTGTTAACTGAAAACTATCTTCATAGAAATGAGCAGATGAAGAGGGAGATGATACCAAACCTAGCCAGTAGGAAAGATTCAGGAGAGGCTGAGTAACTAAACCTTGTCTGTTTCAATTAGATAGCCCAATTGGGGTCAAAGTGAGCATAAAATCTTGGTCATACCTTCAGGAGCTGAAAACCTGGATCTATGTCCATGTCCTGAAGCTGATTTGTGGCTTCACCCCCCACACTGTCACCAAAATTTTCGAAGTGCCTAACTCAGAAAAAGGACTTCTTAGAAAACTGTCCATATATTCAGTCCAAGCACCTTTCCTGGTGAGCTGCAGAAGCTCACATGCAAATATTCTGAGTCAGTATGTGCTCACTGAAGAACTTTGGAACCAATTCTCCCTTTTATGCATTTTCATTGAACTTGGCCACTGCTCTTCATCCCACTACTAACATGAAACTTCTCTAAGCAGGAGCTGTGTGCAAGAACCTGGAATCATGTTCTTGGGAGTGTGCCTTTTCCACCTTTAGGAGCTCAGATGTCTTGAGATGTTAATTGCTTATTGGTACATAACAATGAATTGGGTGTTTCAGAAATATTAGTAATCCTGAAAAGTAAATTTGCATACTAAAATTGTTACATAGATTCTTAAATCCCTCAGTGGATTCAGTTGTAAATGAGTTGCACACAGCAAGAACACAATGAAGCAACCAAGGCAATCATAGTAAAACAAGGAAAGAAGGTATATTGCAAAATGTACTGTCTCTCTGAGTAAGTGCTGAGTAGATAGAGAAAATTGGTAGTTGCTAAAGGAAAAGGCTATCACTTCAATAAGTAAAAACTGTGAATTCACTGATATTCCTGATTCCCTTTGTTCTAGTAATAATTATTTTTTCTTCACCTTTTATGTGATCAGTCTTGCTCTTAAGTATGTTTGTACAAAGATAAACCATCATGAATGCAACCACAAAACTTCATTCATTCCAGTATTAGCATATTACTATCTTGGAAGTTTCATATAGATTGGAGCTAGAAAGGAAAGGAGGGAGTTTGTTCTTTGGCAAAAGAACAAACTAAATAAATAAAACAAGCACAGTCACTGCATCGAAAGTGAGGAAGTAATGTGGATGAAGAGCACTCCCAGTCAAAATTACATATATGGATACCTGAAACTACAAATTGTTTAGTTATGAGTTGTAATTAAAAGATTACAGACAGATTGGTAGATCATACCAATAAGATTCACAAAACTAGATCCCCATAGCTGCTGGGGAAAAAAAAGAAGTGGTAGGCATTTTTCAAAATGGTTTTTTACCTTTCCATAGAGTTGTTTTTTTTTTTTCAGAAAAAATAGATCAACGTCATTTTTTCACTATAATATTCATATTTGTCTTGTTTGAAACCATTTGTCTTGTTTCCTGCAAACATTTTATTTTCTGTGAAAAGTTCATTGAAGACACACTTTAGATTAATTTACAAGCTCTACTGCTTTATAGGAAGGCAGGCAGTAACCGATAATTGTATATATAAGATATGCCCTTGATGAGAAAGGAGGGAAATATTTTCCACGGAACTGATATCTTCTTCAAAATCTTAAACATATATGGAAAGATGATGGGTTGTTTCTTGAGCCCTTATAGCAGTGGTAAAATGCAGAAGGAACTCACTAAATAGTTCTCAAAACATTCTGACCAGAGACTTTCCCCTGTAGTAGTTAATTATAAGGAAAAAGTTTATTGCAGATCCTGTGTAAAGAGCTCTGAGTAGCAGGCAATTACGACTTGTTGGAATAAGAGCTGCCTGGAAAATGAACCGTTAACTGGCAATACTTCAGGCTGAAGAAATGCTGTAATTAAAAAAATATAGAATGACTAAGTACTAGCCTTAGTGACACTAAGATTTAATACTCTTTCTTGTGAAATACATGAAATGGAGAATCCTAAAATGCTTTCAGTCTTCAAGGCCTAAATATCTTTCCCTGTAAAGTCATCCTGCATAGTTTTCCCTAGGGACTCCACCAACTCACATTATTTAACTTCTATGGAAGATTATATAGCTGCTGTACTAAGAAAAGATTTCATATGATCATTTTTATTGTTATTGATAATCACATATTAAGCTAATAATAGTTAACAACAACATATTGCTTTTGTCATTATAAATCTTTAGCAGGGTAATATGCCAAGTTAATTCAGTGAAATCCCAAATGCTGCTCAAAACCTTTGAGTAAGCAGTGTTTAATACTAATGAAGTATGTTCCCCCCAAAGGTAAGAAGGAAATAAAGACTATTTGCAGGCATTTGAAAAAAAAAAAAACAAAACCAAAACCAAAACCAAACAAAGTACCTTTCTGTGGCTTATTGCTAATTTCTCGTTTGTTTCTAGTGGAGACAAATGAAAAATGAGGAAACTAGGTTACATAGCTGGGAACGGAACAAGAAAATTTGATGATACATTTGGTGTCAATTATTTCCTGCGTTTCTCAAGCAGGAGTCACCTACTGACTCTGCAGTTCAGCTGCCTTAGGTTTGGCATGGAGTTCAGTCCACATCATCTGACGGGAAAGCTGTGCCAAACTAATGTTTAAGAACTAAGGTCTTCAAACTTTGTTACTACTAGAGGAAGTGAGGCTGTTTTATTATAATTTTAAAAGGTTTTATAGAAATGCTATCTTCAAAGCTCCTGCAATAATATGGAGGTTAATAAGTTAATTATGCTCATTTCTCATTTACCTTTGTGTTTTCTAAAAAAGTAATATAGTTCATCTACCCCCATAACCCCAAACAAACCTATTTTCACATGTTCACTTCTTTCTCTTCCTTGCCGATTACATCACAAAATCTACTTCATTCAAGTCATCTTGTAAATGGACATATCTTCTAAGATGAATGTAAAGTATGCATTTTGGTGCTTATTTCAAGCATTGAAATTATTGGCTTGTAAGGGACATTGTTCATTTCCCTCATCATAAAGTATCTTGTAAGTTCTTTCTCATAGAAACATATTCTTGCTAACCAAATTACCAGTGCAGATTAAGACTTCTACCCTGTTATTTTTTTAGATCCCCATTTGTTTTGTAGGCACTTGTATCCCAAAATATAGTTTCTCTTTAGTTAACCAAAGCAAGTCTTCTCACAATGAAGTTTTGATAGGGATAAAATATAAGCAGTTAGCTAAAAATATAGTATTTTTTTGTAAATGAGTGTCAAGATTATAGAATATTAATAAGATGTATTGTTTTTATAAATCTGTTGTATGATCCTATTGCACTTTATAGTAGAGGTTTCTTTTAAAACTTTTGTTAATGCATAAAATATATGATACCAGGCATCATTTTTCTGTTCCTTAACTATTTTCCAGTTAGAAAAACAATGCTTTATATCAGTTCTGCTACATTTCTCTTTACTTTGGTCACTAGCTGTATGTTTTCAACTTAAATTTAGAGCTGTTTTCTTTCACTCACAGAAAGTACTATCAGTCTAATTGGACTTAATATTCACAATACTCAAGAGTCTTCTCTTGGATGCAAAGTTAGAGATACCTGAGTATTCATCTTTTTGAGCAAATTCAATTGCAAAATCCTGAACTGTATACCCTAGGTCAAAAATAATCAACATGACTATCAGAAACTCTGAAGCTATATCCACAACTATACCCTAATTTCTGAAATTCATTATAACATTTGAGATAGAAGTAGAAGGAAGTTTTCTTTTGAGACCAATGGCTTGTGTTTCCAGAGAAATTAAACAGTAATCAGTAGAGCTAGTGGACATTGATTTCCCCACTATCCCTGCCAGATGACTACCACATTCACATTAAGGCTCCTTAGAAATAAATAACTCTTTCTACAACAACTTGTATTACATATCTCTACTTAAATATTTTCTTGTTGGAATTTCCTTCAAATTTGGCTAAAGCCTCAGGACTGCTACTGTGCAAAGGCCTGGTAAGTCACCAGCTCTGCTCCATTTGCTCTTGGAAAAATGAGATGCATAAATACAGGAGCACTGATTACAGAACGACTCAGAGGAAGGATTCCCCTGCTGAGTCAACATCAGATGTTAATAGATAGCCTAAATTTTCCATGTCTGCTTTAGTATTTGTCCTACACTACTCACTATTGGTTTTGAAAACTTGAAGCTTTGCCTTGAAAATATAGATGCACTTTATATTATTGCATTGATGGTATTTCCATATGTATTCCATTAGTCATGTCCTTAATAAAAACTAGTTTGTATCCCTCTCAACTTAAGAGCAACTTAACAATTCCCTGATTATTCTGTGAGCAAGGCTGGTCATCAGGAGAAATTAAGAACAGCCCACATTTACACCAGATGTGATGGTCCCATGGAGTGACAGTTTGAGGCAGTGGGCAGGAGTATTCTGGCTCATCTCTCTGCCTTGGCCAGGATTTTTCCACTGAGCGCAGTTGAAATTGCCACAAGGGTAATTTTGAATGGGGAGACTGAGTGGAAATTGATAGTTAGTCAATTAATTACGTTTTGCATTTTAAAAACAAGAACAGGGGTGATAGTAGTATTAGTATATTTTCTTCAAAGGAGAACACCATGACTCATGAAAGCCTAACTCATATTAGAGCACGTCACTGTCATTGTTATTACAAAATTAATGCCAGCATTTAGAGTAGAAGAGGCAAAATATAGCCACATAAAAAAAAAGTTGGTTTTGAAGTATATTTGGTCAGGCTTTCCATGTGCTAGCCCTAAATTTCTATTGCGTAAAAGAAGGAATTTCTGCCCACTGCTATTTCATCACTCTAATAAAACAGTGGAGGAGAACAAAGACATGAAGTCACAGTTAAAATGGCCTGTTCTCCTCCAAACCAGTTTGATTCTAAAGCAACTATTTAGCAGAACCATATACCATAGCCTACTACTTACACATAATTTATTAATGTGTAAATCTTAAATTAAAAAGAATTGAAAACAGTTAATGAGTAAGAGTATTCTGGCAAGGAAGACATACAAATTATAAAGCCTAATATGAGCAGTGCAGAACTAAGTAAATCATTGTCGATGTTCATTCAGGAAAGTTATGCTTTTTCTCTTATTTCCAATGGGTGAAGAATTCACTTCCATAAAAATACAAAGCAAACAAAATAAAGAAAGCTCCTCTTTAAGGTTGTATCTTTGTGCAGTATATCTATGTCTATACTGCAACAAGTGTGCTTAAATAATAAAACCGTACCTAAATTACTATAAACATTTTTACAGTCCCTCACTTTTGATTGCATCTACTTTTGATACATCTCGCTGTAACTCATATTATTTCTTAAGATGCTTCTATTTAGTGCATTCCCTACCTCATCCTTTAATTTTCCTAACACTAATTCAAACACATAAACACAGAAGCCAAATGAAGGTTCACCAAACCCCTTGTGCACTCAAGCTGCCAAGTTTTGCACAGCTCTACTTAAGACTCACATATGTGATCACTCACTTTGAACAAGCTACAATCGCAGCAACCAAGGAATTTGCACCAGTTTAGAACAAAGCCTGCTTCTTTCACTTGAGCCAAAGCTATTGGCAAAGAACACAAAGTGCTGGATTGGCAACTCAGCATGGATTTAATCCAGAATTCAATTTGAAGCTCCATTACCTACAAGCCTTAGCCTTCATACCAATTGAGGAAATGCCTACTGCTTTTGATAACATAAAGGACCAAATCCCAGTGGAAGTATGTACATTTGTGCAGTGGCTCAAGAACAGCTATGCTAATGGAAGAGCCTTACACTTTTTCATTAGTAGAACAATTCAGAGTTGACAATTCCACTGTTCCCCCCCAAATTTTCTTTGATCCACAACAGTGGCAATTTTCTGTGGACAGCCAGATGACTGGAATTTATGGTTTCGAGAGAAAAACAGCATAACCCAGAGACCGAGATGGGTATTATTCAGGTATTATAACTCCAAATACTCCTAAACTTTTAGTTTAGTTTTTCTTACACCACCAAAGCTTGGCTTTTGCAGAAGTTGATAAGTCTCTTACCTTTGAAAACCCCACACTCTTGGGCTACTAAACTGATATGTTTATCACTGCATCTTTGTAATAAAATATCTGCAGAAAACAGCTAGGACTGTTAAATTGACTATACTTTCTGTATTTCATTTGCTGGTATATTTAAGGGTATCATATTTAATGTTTTTGTTTTTCTTTTAACCCATCTTCACCTCATATGCAACCAGCATAACAGGACCTAGTATAGTCAGACTGAAGTGAAGTCATAGCCTTGATTTGCTTACAAACAGCAAGAAACATCTAGCACAAACATGGAACATTTAAGATTACAGTACTAAAACTGCTAGCCAAAATAATTAGCACTAAAAGTATTGCACAAGTGATCCCCAGTCCATTGTCAAAGGGAACAAACAAGAAAGTTAATGACTTTGGTTTACATAGAAGTGGTACAAAAATTAGCAAATCTGTAAATAATACCGCGTACCTGGAGGCATGAAACAGTTCAAAATTAATTAATTCTCTAGAGGAAAGAAAAATACTAGATCATATTACTGTCAGCACTTGGCTAGACTTTTACCACCACTCACTATCTCTGCTCAGCCTGGTAGGTAAGAGTAGTCCTGGGAAAAGCCCTGGCCAGTCAAGCTGCTAAATCAGACACTTTTTCAGAACAGCTTGCCTGATCCACTTCCTCACAGTGCCTTTGATAGCATCCCAGATACAGATGATTCCCTACAGCATGGGAGCAAACAGAGGTTGTGTCCATGCAGAACCAGATGATTTAGGGGCATTGTGGAAATTGTCAAGTGCAATGCAAGTTTTCTAATTTGGGGGGATTTTGGCAATGTACAAACTTAGATGACATCTCTAACAAAAGGTGTATCCAAGGAAAGGACAAGCATTCTCACTAATAACCATGTAGAAGGGCTGAGAGCAGAAGTGCTTGACGTAGCATTGCACAGAGTATCGACATACTGACATACAAACCTTTACTTCTTTTACTACTTTAGGTTTAATGGAATACTGTATTTTTGGAATCCTGTACTTCAGTCCTACCTGCAGCTGCCTACCTGCATCATTTGAAATGGTCAGTGTAGCCTCGCAGGAGAGTTCTTGCACCGTCAAGCTATTTACTAGGGTTATAAAAGCTGTTGATTCATTTTTTTTGTGCCATAAGTGAAGATGGTTTTGCAGCTTTTGGGTAAATATTGCCTTTAGCTGAGCTGGAAAGAAATACCCTCTTCAACACCTCTTTTTCACTGTTAGCTATGTTCATGCATCCTGAACTTGAATGAGCAGACAAGGCTTCACATTCTATGTATCTGCTTGTTTTCATATGTTTTTAAATTACACCTCCCATATTGTTGCACAAAGATTGTAATAAAATCAAATTTTATGTGCTTGTTTTGAATTAAAAACTGCAATGCTTTTTACTATAAATTATTTTTTTCAGTGTTTGTTTTTGTCCCAGGGATTAACAACACTTGATGCATGTATTTGATAGGAAAAGGGAAATGAATATAGTACAATTTTTCAGCAATATCTTAAATGAAAACCATTGTGATTTTATGTCCAAACTACTTTGCTGAAGTCACAAAAGATGCTATTCTTTTTTGAATTATCTGCATATATTTCTCTCTTTTCTCAACTTTTCCTTCCCTGTAAAGTTCAAAATATTTTTGTTAAGATTGAATAATATCTAGAAAATTGTATTCTGCCAACAGTACAGTACAGGACAATAAAAAACTTTACAAAACATCCTGTAACTATTTGCTATTGGTTGAAGACAAATATTCAAAAACTAAATATTAACCTAAAGCCAGTGCATGAGAATATATTTCTTTTCACAGAAGTTAAAGTTCCCCCCCCAACAGGTTTATTTTAAAACTGTAGATCGTACCTTTAACTATTTTATTCGTATTAATACACTGCAATTGAGACACTACATTAACATATGTTATAGCAAAAATGCTTATGATTCGCTATAGACACAAAGTAGTTCATCTTAATCCTTCTGCTTGAGCACATATTTCATCACAAAAAGTTGACGTGTTGTACGAGCTTGGAAATCGCAAAGATATTTTGCATTCAATAGGATTGTAGTTGAGTTAACGTTTTAGGTGCATGTATAGTACTGAAAGAGAGATTCTGGGCCCACATCTTACACATATGAATAAATAATGTTAAAGCTAATAAGATCTCTGAGAGAAAATTATGATTGTCTTTAATCACTAACCTTAAGCAGCAGCAGACCATATTATCAAACACCTTCATTTCTTATAAAACTATCTATCACACACAATATAGACCTGATGAAAAGGAAGGTGGAAGTAATCAGGACAGAATGCCAATTACCTCATTACTTGTCATAGCACATTGTAACTGGAAATTGCTTCTTTCAGGTTCTGTTTGCTCAGGCAATTACAATAAACTCTCTGCTTGACATGTTGTTTGCACAGATGTAGTGCATTAATAAACATGAGGGCTAATCTGAATTATTGAACCAGCCGCAATAATTCCAACAAAGGATTTATAATAAGTCCAAGAAAGCTGAGGTATCACTGGAATTCCCTGTAAGCAACACTGACATACTTTATCACATGTAAAATCCTCAAATTTAATGTACAGTACTGGAATATGTCCCATAGGTATTTTATATTTTCTAGTACTCTAAGCCCTCAGCAACTTCTATTATGAAGGAGACTCAACACTGCTAAGGGAAATGGCAATATCACCGAATCACTGGAAAATTACTTTATTTGCCGTATGTTTCATACACCTTTCAGAACCTTATTACTACAATTTGTCTCCCCACCCCCTAATTTTACTAAAAAGAATATGCTACATAGGAAAGCCTGAAAGGGTTTACATTTAATGTCCCATATTGTCAAACAGAAGAACTCTAATGCTTCTGACATGAGAGGAATATTTATTTATTTGTTCCTTAAAAGTTTGACCAAAAAAAAAAAAGATCTCCATAATGTGCTCTAGATAGAACAGAAATCAGAGTACTATAGAGAAACCTGCTTAATTTTTTAACCATTAAAGATTTATTATTTTTTTCAAGTATTGTGAAACACTGAAAGTGCACTGGGAAATTCTCTAATATGGACAACCTCTGCTTTGATGTATATGAGCAGTTATTTAATACTCATTTATCCAAGTCGGTGAGTTCCAGTGTTTTGTTCCCATCCTTCCCATGTGACTGAAACATCATCTCTGCAATTCTGAGCTTAGAAATTGGGCATAATCCTGGTTACCTGGGCTGTATACTGAGATCCAAACTCAAACTAGTGATCACACTTGTCCAAATTGTTTGAATTAAATCTGATTTTAGAAATCATTGAACAAATAATTTTCTTTGCTTCTATAGTAAGACCCCCAACACTCATCATGCCACCACTCAGAGGACACAAATGGCCGATTCTTTCCAGCTTCTTCTGATTGACCCTAGAAGTCTGAAGTCACACGGATGAGCACATGAAGAGGAGGCAAGAGGGACTAAAGCAGGTAGCGCCATGGGCACACGCTTCTGCCCTCGACAACAGCAAATCTGATGTTTCGTAATGTGCTTTTCACCGTGTGACAGCAATGGTGGGGTAACGATTCTGATTCATCATTCTCAAACTGCTCTGGTTCTGATACACTTAAAACATGAACAGGCTTATATTGGGTATCCCAGGGCTGTCGTGGTATGAGTTTACAAGCTGGCGATAAAATCAAAGAATTTGAGATCGAATGTGGAAAAACACAAGATAAATTTGACTGTGTTGTTATTCATTTCTGTGGACTGCCCTCTGTGATGAGGGTTCCCCCAAGGAGCAATAAGGACCACCCGGGGTTTTGGTGGCATGGAAAGGAGCCCCAAGGAATGATATTTCAAACCTACCAATATGTATAGATGAAAACCACTCTTTTCAGTCTGCAGGAGTTTTCATATCACATTCAGAAACCAGTGTTAATAAAAAAGTAGCCTTGTGCTCAGTTAAATATGCTTCATTCCTGTATGTTACAGAGTATACTTTAATGCAAGACTGAAATCTGGATGTAGATTTCTTATTAGTATTCATATTATTATTTAATATATATCTTCACTGCCTGTCATGTCAAGTACTATTTTAATATAAAAGTGAAGCTACATCTCCAAGGAACTTTGAAATCCCAGTGTCTCCTCTTTAGGCCTCATATTGACATCCACTTGGTTCATAAGAAGCCAAAACTTGTTACCCGAGCTGACAAAGTAACTGATAACAGGGTGGTGATGCCTGTGAGAGGCTTGAGGGTAAGGCCACAGATTTACAATTCCAAGTTTTTATCTTCTAACTTTGAATAAATAAAACAGCACCTACATGATGGAAGGCATTGATCTAACCTATATTCAATTTCCTTTTGGGAATTTCCTCCTAATATACTACTAAACCACTACAATTAATATGGTGGCAACATGACCATGTGTCCACAGCTGATCTGGGTCAAAAATTGTCTTCTCAAATGATGAATATCTCATAGAGGCATCACAACTCCACACTAGTATTTTCTGTATTGCCTTCACATGTGAGGCATTCGTGTTAAAATCAAAAACACTAACTCTGTCTAAGGCAAGCAACACAGGAGCAATTCTGAGTTCTCCTGTTCCCTGAGAGTTTTCCTCCCTGTCACAGTGGGACACAGGCACAATACCTGTCACTCTTCCTCCCTCCCTAACTTATATATGCCTTGGCACATGTGGCAAAAACTGGGTCAGATTTCCTCATATTCTGCTATAGGGGTGTTTTTCATCATATAACTCTGAATTCATATAGAGTAAGGTCTTGAATCTAGGTTTCTCTCAATAGGCAGGAGAGTGTGTTCTTTTTATCTTAGGAAAATAGAAGAAAGCTATACTTTTTTCCAAAGAAAACTTCATGAAAATGAAGTTCTCTTATTATATGTCTCATGTTTGGCAGCCTGGATATTTTTTAAAGGAACAAAGTGTTATTGGAAGTATTAATTCTTGATGTATACTAGGTTCCTCAGACATTAGGAATGGATGGCACTTACACAGTGAAAATTGGGTACCTTGGGCTTTTTTTCAAGTCCTGGAGAAACAAGCTTTTCTCTTTCTGTGTTTGAAACAGGACACTTCCCTAGGCCATGTGTCGGCCTAGCAGGAGGCATTGAAAACACTGGAAATTAAGTTGTTTTAATCTGTTCTGTTGCAAAGCAAAACAGTGATTATGTTTCAGAAAACGTCTTGCAAAGCATAAGCTAGAAAATGCATAGCACGCTCTCATAGAGTTGGAATTTTGGAGGAATTTAATCACTAAAATACTAAGGAACAGAGTGTCTCACTGAATTTGTTTCAGGAGATACTCCTGACTGTGATAAGATGGCCTGCTTTAGCCATTAATGTTTGCTGGAAAACCAAAGATAATTTCTATCCTGGAGTATGGATAATAACTTTTTATCTTTTGATGTGGGGAATATAATAAATGAAAAAGAAGGATCTTTAGATTTTTGAAAATGATGAAGTGAAATCATACTGCTCCCTCAAACACTTTATACTCAGAGGTGATTACATTCATCATATCCTTCTGGACTTTCTTTGTGGTTCTTATTTTATTGTCATCAAAAATTGTTCCTGCTCAGCATCTAAGATCTGACTAGGCTAAGCCTATGTTTGCATATACACAAATACACACAAAATCCCTGGGGTGAGAGATTTCTCAACTCTCAGTACTTCATATCGTGAGATTCTATTTCCAAGAGATACTCAACCATGTTATTTTATGCTTTACTGAAATTTCAGTGAATTATTGAAAAAAGTCACTTTTTGTTTGTCACATTTTGCTCACCTTTAACAACAAAATTGATGTCCTATGTCTAAATTGTGTCTTTTGCTCTCTTTCACATGGAAAAAATCTGGCATGAAATTCTATTTTAATAAAGGCAAAACTGTAGTGAATGAAACAAAATTCTGGCTTGAATAGATTGAAGAACAGCAACCAAACTAATAATTCTCAGGTCTGAAATTAACATTGCTATAGAAACAAATATATCTCTAAGACACTATTCAGCCTTTTGAATTGATATAGGAGTTGTTTAAATTTTCTGGTTTGTTCATATATATGACATTGTTTCCAGCCTCCACAAGGAAAACTGTCCCATTTAATTTTATTTCTAACATATTTCACCTTGGTTTTGTCATCTGGTGATTGAGATAGTGGATACAGGAGACAGTAAGATAATTCTGGCCTCTGGCACAAACTTTCTCCACCATCTTAAAAGACATTTGCAGAGAGTTCAACCAACACTTTCAGGTGCTTTCCATATGTTAAATGCTACAACATGATCTATGAAATGACCTTCCTCTTCCTTCCACAATAGCTAAGCAGCTACAGTGTTCTTCAGTTAATTTTTCTACTTTCCTGGATGAGTTTCTGACCAAAGTGAATTATCCTAACCACTGGGATATTGATTAACCTGAAGCTCCTATATGGGAAGAGGGAGATGGAGATCATTTGCTATAGATTTCCTGAAGTTGTGCAAAACAGAGGGAAGAAGGGGAGCAGAACTAAGTGCATTGGTGGCTTCTGGAGAAGGAATACTTGTTTTCTGCCGTTGTTTGGAAGTTCCAGAAAGAGGTCCTTAGACCTGCTAGCAGTGAATAAACCAATTGTATTCTGGAATGAGTGATATTTCAGGGCACATCCTTTCCCACTGAATAGCTTTTAGTGACTTCCTGAGTCCTGATTTTGGTTATTCTTCCCTGCTGGCACCCCTGCATTGCACAGAGAGCCAATATGTAGACTAAGGCTTTGGATACCAGCACAGGGAATAAGCAATTGAAAAGACATGGTTGAAACACTCAGGTTTGCACTGCCTATTCTACAACGCAAACTTTAGCCTAGGGGGACTAATCATCCCAGGATCCCCATACACTCCATGGAGAGAGAGAAAGAGAGAGAAGCTCCAGGGGTTGATTCAAAGCCTGTCTTCAAGCACTGTGAATCATGCTCTGGAAATGTGTTACTACTGTTGCCTTTTGTGAATAGTCCTTAGGTACCTCTCCACGTTTAGCCCTTAATCCTTTCCTTCATCTCTCTAAAACAGATCTAATTGTATTTCTCTCCCTCAGAGGAATATTGAAAAGATACCCTTATCCATGCCCAGAAGAAAAGTTTTAAAAATTAGTTTCTATGTATCAATAGAGAAATACAATATGTGCATTTATCCGAACACTATTTTTATTTTTGCAGATGTAAAAATGCATAGCTCTGTTAAGAATTATTCTCTGGATCACTGAAAAAAAAAAAACCAAACAAAACCACAGGAGCTCAGTATGTGAAAAGTCTAGCACCTCAGTACACCAAACAGATAGATGGTGGCTTCGTGGAGCCAATATTTCTGTATTTTTAATAAATATTTTGTCATGTAGAACTGCTATGAGATTCTTACCATACCAGATGCTTTCTTTCTCAACTAAACAATTAAAAAATCTATTGTTAAAATGTAGAGGATGAGATTATTATCTACCTGAAAAAGTTTCTGATGATAGCTATGCACTAATATGAAGGCAGCACTAAGAAACCAGGTTAAAACATGCCACTTTATTTATGACATACATGAGCTTTATCCTGTGTACACAGGAGCAATGGCAAACATCTGGTTGACTCCAGTCTTTCAGGATTGTGAACTCTCTGCACACATTTTCCTCGAGCCCCATTAGTACTAATAGGAGTTGCAGGCTCATGCGCTGAGAGAGTAGCCTGTGCCCTAGGGAGTTTTTAAACATCAGAATAAATTTGAGAACTGTTTTCTCCTGCTTTAAAAAGGACAACTACAATATTTGTTGAAAGCATAGAACAGGGTACAGATATTACTGGCAGAGCTGAGCTACTAACCAAGAAATCAAAAAGTACTGCATCTCAAGCTATGTTCCCTGATTATTATTCCATTTTGAAAAATAGGCACAGAAGCAGGTAATCCAAGAATTAGAATTTTCTTTATATTCTTTGAAGTAAGATGCCACTGTTTCACAGCAGTTCCTGTATGTCAAACAGGCTTTCATTATTTTATACTCAAGAAGGAGAGGAATGGTTTTACAGCAAGATACTGTAATATGTGCATATATCTGATATTCCAGAGAATTTTTAACCATTTCAATCGACAAAAAAATTGCTCAATTATACTGTAACAGAAAATAATTTTATCTTCTTTTCCTTATTTTATAATTCTTAAAATGGTCACATGTAAGCGATACCTTATCTTTTCTGGTTTTCTTCTCAGCCACTTTCTGCACCCATAGTAATCACATAAATAAACAAAAATAAATATATTTTAAAAAGCAGTAAGTTTTGAAATGTAATCACTGTGAATTCAGCCAGTTGGGAGTACAGTCTATAACCTGTAGTCTTGTATGTGATTCTGTGTATACTATTTTGTCATTGTTTTGAGATTTATTTAACCAGAAAATGGAAACTTCATAACAAAAAGCAAAGTGGAGATCACTGAGGCATAGATGAGCTGATAATCGACTTTCTCCTGGTTAACCCAAAGGTCAGGTGGTAAAAGGCATTTTTACAGTCCTATTACCTTTTTCCATTTGTACTGTGCTACTATATGATAATTTTCAGTATTTCACAAATTTTGTTTATTCATACAGAAGGATGAACTTCTTAAATGGTGGTGAAGGCAAGTCATTTAAAGAACTCTTACCATACTGTTCAGTTGCAACAGTTAAAAAATGGCCATGGATTTCATAAAGATAGGCACGTGTAGAGCTTCTTTTCTTTTCTGCTTTCTTTCATTTGCTCAAAACTATATTTCAATTTTATTCTGACCTTGGGATATTCTTTCAAATGTCTATGGATGATTAACATCTTTTCTGCAGAACCAAGATGCTGAATATGTTCAAATTTCCCAACTGCACAATAGCACATGCTAGTACAGATTAAATAATACAGCTAATTGTGCAGCTACGATGCATACCTCTGAGTGACAACCATAGCCTTTGGTCAGTTAACAGTTAAAGTAAATAATCTGAACTCTTCTGTGTCCTTCTGTGCAGTGTTTTCAAAAGTCAGTCAATTTCCAAACCCAGGGAAAATTGCATCCCTACAGAGTTTCTTCAGACACTGAAGGCATTCACATAATATAAGCAAATACGAGCAAAAATGACTATTACACTTCCACTTATTACTGTTAGCAATATTAATCATGACTTTACAGCCTCTACATTCCATGTTCCATAAAATGAAATGTCGGTGGTATTATAAAAGGTCTAAGCCTATTTAAAAACATTAATACCATCAATAAATATCACTATTTGCTCATAAGGCTAGACACTGTAAGTGCTAAGTTCAACTCGTCACTTGATTATGATAAGCTTCTTCAGTTTCAGTTTGCAGTTGAGGAAAAAGAAGAACCTGCTTCTCAGTTTGTTTTCTCAGCTTAATCTTCAGTTTAATACTCATTTCAGTATTAACCCTGATTAGCTTTATTGATGTTTAGAATATTTGGGCCCAAGTGATTCATTTGTCTGAAAGAAAAATATTTCTTTTTAATACAGATGCAATAGCAAGCAAAGGCAAATGTTTTCAAGATGCTATAAAGAACACACATCAGAACCCATGGATGTTAATCATAAATATATCTAAAAGCAGTTCACAGAATCATAATTAGCATGACATAATCAAGCAGGTTGGCGGCTGAAAGCCGACAGCGCAGAGTTTGTTACTTCTGATTTCCAAAAACAAGTATTTCAGATCTTAGTGGCTCAAGGCACTGTGCAGTACATACTTCTGACTAAGTCTTTTGCTACTGAAAATCACAATACCTCATGTCTGCTGACAACAAGGGAGAATTCATATAAGGGTATGAGCTTGAATGAGCAGCCTGTAAACAATTCCTTTACACTCCTATAAACAAGCAATCCAAAATCAATATATCGATTTACAGATAACTAATGGACTTGTCTGAATACTCAAGTGATCAAAGCACATTGCTTGATCTCCAGCAAATGCAGATAATCAGAAGTACTTTACCAGATCATGTTTCTAGAATATTAGAGTAGGCAGTGAACAACCACAATCAGTTGAAAATCATACCCTTTGATATTCCTATATCGCATGCACCCTATGTTGTTTTCCTTTGTGTGGCAGACAATACTATATATATTTTATGTAATTCTTATTAAAAAAAAAAAAAAGTAGTGACAATATTAACAAAAAAGAATTTTCACAAATATTTTGGTGAATTTGGTTTCCTTTGACACATTAGCCTACTACATCTGATGTGTTTGGGCATTTGGATGACTGCCAGGGAATAATGGAAACATCTGTGAATTCTGGAAGTTTCACATGGATGCTTGTTCACTGGCACTGTCAAAAAAAGGCAGTGAACTAGCCATGCCCCACTTGACTGAAATGATTAACAGCAACTGTAGTATTTAACTCACAAAGAAATCCCCAGACCATCATAATCCATCAGAGTCCAACCAGCTCATGTTATTACCTCCAACCAAAGTTGTCTTTTCAGACTCAGAAAGAAAAACAAACAAACAAACAAATTATTACAATATTTCAGGTAAATTCCATCCAGTTTAACACAGGCACATCCAAAATGTTGCAAAGCATCATAGTAAGTTCATGTGACTAAATAAGGCATGACTCTGTCAATGTGTTTTATATGAGAAGCTTGCCTAACTATTTGCTGTTTACAAAGTCCCGTGCTTACATTTTGGATGAGCTATCATTCCCAAATCTTACATATGGCTAAAGACTGAGCAAGCTGTGACTGTTCAGTCTGGAGAGGAGAAGGCTCAAGGGGATCTTATCCATGTGTATAAGTATCTGATAGGGGAAGAAAAGACAGTGGGTAAAATCCTTAAGAAAAGGCTTCTAATTTTGTGGATAGCTGAGCAGTGGGCCAAGCTACCCTGAGAGATTGTGAAGTCTGTCATTGAAGGTAACCAAAACCCAGCTGGACACAGTTGGGAACAACCTGCTCTAGTTAATCCCGCTCTGAGCAGGAAAGGTGGACTAAAGCATCTCAAAAGGTCCTGTTCAACCTCAACCATTTTGTGATCTGTGATTCTGTAAACAAATTAAGATAGAATAACATCTTGCTGTTTCGTAAGTTTAAAGGAAATATCTAATTGAATAATGTTAATTTAGGTGCAACAAATGTTACTATTTGCTCATTAATTGCATCGTCCAGTTTGCCTAATCTTGACCATATCCAGTTCTCAATTTTCTCACTCCTGTTTTCAACTGACATTGGAAATAAGAACTCATTATTTAAAGAGAGAGGAGTACATCCTTCAGCAAATCAGACTGAAGTCTCAGGTGTGAAGTTAGCTTCTCAGAGAATCCTTTAGAAATCCTGGCAGCCACAGCAGTCAGGATCCATCCTCACATTTGAGGACTTCGTGAAGATTCAGGGAAGGATGCTCTGCCTACAAACAGTGTTTCTTAAACACATGATGCAATGTCTTTTTTTTTTTTTTTTTTAATCCCTGAGAAATTCCCTCTGTCCGAGGAGTTTTCTCATGTGACTGGTGCAAAAAAAACTTCCAATAGTCTGTGGCCATATTCCCAGCAAATCTTCCATAGAGATGATGCTTTGTTTCTTCACTTGATATCTTTCATAAAACCAATTCCAGTTAACCCAAAGCATTCCTAGGAATACATAAATGAGTTTTCTGCATATTGGAGGATGTGCTGCATCTGGAAGGAAATATAACAAGTATTAAGAGATCAGCCAGCTCTGTTTTCATAACAGAAATATTTAAAGAGATATTTCCCACTGCTACCAGCTTTCATTGGGTACTTGTTTATACAAACCAGAACATACATGTATGTTTCTGATAAAAATGTCTATATACAGAGATAGACAGTGTTCTAGTAAGGTAGCAGTATTATACCAGGAAAAAAAAAAGAAGTCTTCGAGGAAAATATGACAGTGAAAAATGCTTATTTAACTTCTGGTTGTGAATTATGAATCTATTTTTCCTTCTTTCTTAGTTTCTAGGTTGGATAAAGAAAGAAATGATACATAAATAGTTTTCTCAGGGTATTTCTTAGAATAGCTAAACTCAAAAATAGGAAAAGAATCTTACGATAAACTTGCCCTTGTGAGTCTCACAACCCAAATTTTTAGACTCAGTCAGATCACAGAAGCTTCATATAAGTAGCTGAATTTATGGCTACTTAACAGCAATGATCTTTGAAGCTTCTGGTCTTATCTTTTTAATTCAAACTCATTGTTTGTTTATACTGTCCATTGTTGCAGTTTCCTGAAGGTCTTTCAATCTTTTAGCAATTAAATTTCAGCAACCTTTACAGAATCACAGAATCATAGTGATTAAAAGGCATCTTCAGAGATCCTCTAGTCCAACCCTCCAACCAAAGCAAGTTCACCCAGAGCAGGCTGGACAGGAATGCATCCAAGCAGGTTTCAAATATCTGCAGAGAAGGAGACTCCACCGCCTCTCTGGACAGCCTGTTCCAGTGTTGTCTCCCTCCAAGTAAAGAAGGTTTTCCCTCATGTTGAGAAGGAACTTTCTGAGTCCCAGCTTTTATCTGTTGCCCCTTGTTCTGTCACCAAGCACCACTGAGAAGAACCTTACCCCATCTTCTTGACACCTGCCCTTTAGGTATTTATAAGCATTTATAAGATATCTATATGCATTAATCAGAAATCTTTATTATATTTAGTTCTTATGTTTTATAGATTTATTTTTATTCTTCTTTTTAAACCAATCAGATTACTGGTAAATACTAGTTGCTGTGATTCCATGTATTCTTAATTCATGTTGCTTTACCTAGCGGTTTGTACTAGCTTTTATTTAATGAATAGGTCAGTTTGATTCTTATAAAATCAAACAGGTTACTTGAATTTGAACTCTTTCAGAAAGAAGTATCCACTTAGGTGGGGCTGTCATAAAAAAACAGATTTATGAACAATGGATTATTTTCCATTCTTTTTGACATCATGCTAAACACGCCCCAAAAAAAACCCAACCCACCAATGCCAGCACCAACAACCAACCACTGAAAATTCAACAAGCTGTTTTATTGAAAGTTTTATTGGCTGGATACAAAATTTTCTTTTTTTGTATTCTTTGTAAAGTCACTTAAGTAAATGCCTTTGAGAGTGTTTCTAATTTCAAAGGGTACAATAAATCCCTTCTCTGCCTAATCCTCTGGCTAGTGTATAAATGTCTTTCCAAAACCAGGACTTCAGTCCATGTGCATTAAACAACAATAGAAAGCTTTTTGCTGGTCTCAGCATCTAGGTTTGATATTAGGGATATCAATATGAAATTTTCCATTAGCATAATGGTCATTGACCCAAAGTAATTTCTGGCATTCAAGAGTGGATAGAGATTGTCTAGGCAATGTCTTAAAGAGGATGATTGTCATTACATTACATCTTTAAGGATGGGTTATTCTTGATACTCACTACAAACCAACCAATACTCCAGCCTACAGGAAACAGACTGTCTTCAGTAAGACAATGCATCTCCATAAGCAGAAAATCCATTACTATATTGCTCAAATATAAAATGTACTCTTGTCTACCAGTGATGAGAAAGAATTGTATCAAGTTCTAGACAAATTAAGAGTTAGGTTGCAATGAAAAGTGTCATTTTTTAATTTCTGTAGTCAAAGAGAATTATCATTCTACTGTCTTCTACTGGATGTAAGAAAAGATTTTCTGAGTTAAATTTATTAATAAAAAAGAGGAAAGTGGAAATGCCTATAAGGAGACATGAAAGATCTGTGAGTAAAACCAGAACTCTTTGCTCAGAAGTATACAAGAGGAAAAGAGAGAAAGAGATGTGGTCTGGTTCAATGCATTTCTGAAGATTCGCACAATAGATCCTATTTTTTATGTAAGGCTCTTAGTCTGGGTCTCAGCAGTGTTGGTAACAGTCCCAGAGTCCTCTGTAACTTATTTTTTTATTCACTTCTCTGTCTATGAAACAAGGATACCACAAGTCACCTGGGGACACCACAAGCTACTTTGTAAAGCATCCTGAGATCACTGTAAAGAAGTGCTACAGAAGAGCAATGTACTGCTCTTTACTATATATTCTGATTAATTTTTTTAGAGGGGTTCCACATTTTCTTGTGCTGCTCCAGATTTTTGCAGCATGAGCACGTATGTAATTATTAAATATACATAAATGGAGTGAATTTCAAGTGCCAGGAGTGGGCACACACTCTCCTTATTCAGAATTTCATAAGGGGTGTTAATATGCAGAGTTGGTGTGTGCACTTGGCAGCTGCACTGACATGATAGAGTGTCAGCTTCTTTGTTAATGATCCGCATAGGAAAGTATCCCCACATAGGCCTTGACAATTGACATACCATTACAGTCTATTGCGTCAATAATCCATGCATTCAAGTGCTCCCCACTCTTCCAGGCAAGCCTGACACAATAGTCTATAATAGCTCTGTGCAGTGCATGAACAGAAGGCCTTGATATTAGAGTATGATGACTCTGAAAGAGACGATATGGTCTAGAGTGTAAATGAACCATATATTATAAGTATACTGATCCTCAAGGATCTTCGGATCTGATATAGTCTCAAGGAGAGTTTCCTTTCCCCCAAAAAATGACACAGGATGTTTTGATTTTAAAACAAAAGCTGTTCTTGAAAAATTGCAGCAGAAATGTAGGCTGACATCCCTAATGTCTGTGCAGGGAATCGGAGCTGGAAATGGGTATGAAGTCCTGTTCCGTCCTAATGACATTAAAATAGCACCTTCTTCCTCAGTGACAGCTCTCTGTGGATTGAATCACACAAACCACCTGCCGTGGTAAAAATAACCTGTGACTCTTTAAGCACTCCATGGTCAATGAGCCAAATCTGTGTCTACATGACCGTCACTGCTGTGACCACAACAGAGCAGGGGCACAACCAGGTTGCCCAGTACCGCTACCAAGTGAAGTTTAGCAGCTCGGCACGGCATAGAGCTCTGCCTGTCCAAGTAGGTGGGTGAATAGTCACTCAGGAAGTACTTGCTGAGCTCCCCATTGCTCCAGCTAGAAGGTCTGTGACATCCAAATTAGCTAATTTTTCAGCTAGCTTTCATATGTTGACAGCATACTGCAGTGCTTGCAGTGCGGTCATATGCTAAGCATCAGTGTGATATGCCAAGGTTCTTTTACCTGTGCCAGCTCTAAACCAACAGGTTACTAACTTCTGGATGTTACTTTCCATGAAACAAAAATAAATATTCAAAAAAGGGACAAAGAACTGATTCGCTGGCAGTGTCATTGTCAGGGCATCCACAGAGAGCAGTTTAAATACAGAGAGATTATAACAGCGGTAACACATGGTAGCAACTGTAAATCAAGCTAAAAAACTGACCACTTGATTTCTATCATATTACAACAAGGTGCTAATTTACTGTTTTTTTCTGAATTTTCTAAGTAACTCTCAGGCTGGTTAAACTCTAGTGCTTTTTCAGTAGCTCTTAGAGGCACACAGTGCCTTAAAAGCTCCTGTAGGACATCAGCCCTTGATTTTGCTGAGTATTTATACGTGTGTTTTGTGGTGATGTCCTCTAACATGAGAAACCAGTGTCCAGACACAGACCATTGGAAAGCTATTCCAGGTAAGAGCAAATCTTTAGACCTTTGTTCAACATATGTCCTTTAGTGCACTTCCTTTCTGTCATTCAGTCCAACAGGATTTGTAATCATTTCACTTTCTTACCTATTGCTTTCATAAACTTGCAGGTTCTTGTCAGTTTTGTTTTGTTGTTGTTTTTTTTTTTTTATGGTTGGGATTTTTTTAG
This sequence comes from Pedionomus torquatus, assembly GCA_013398155.1. Lineage (NCBI taxonomy): Eukaryota > Metazoa > Chordata > Aves > Charadriiformes > Pedionomidae > Pedionomus > Pedionomus torquatus. Next base: position 381,791 of record VZRU01016833.1, on the reverse strand, counting down.
AGTTGTTTTGTTTTATTTTTCAGAAGAAATGTGTTGGGTGGTCATTCAGGCATGCACTCCACCTTCTGAATAGCTAGGAAGTAGAGAAAAGGCACTTTAAAAAATTGTTTTCCTCTTTCTCTTCTACTCTCTTTTATTTAAGATGAGCTCTTCTCTAAAGGAAGACATTCTCGTAACTCAGTCTGTACAAGAAGGAGGTCAGAGGGTCTCTCTCTTCATTAATTCTTTTCCTTTCCTACTTCCCAGTTACTGAAAGGATCCTTTACTTGGCAGTTACTGTAAGTAGCTTTCCTGAAATGGAAAGAAATGATGCTACAGAACCTACATCTTAGCCTTGGAAGTTCAGTGTATATGTCTCTCTGCTCTGAAAGAGAAAGCTGAGAGAAACTGGTTTGGGTGTCATTTAAACATATGCAAAGTGGATGTTACATGGTACAACTCTGACTTGTAGAAGAATATGGCAATACCTATTATCTACTCAAACTGACTACCTTATTATTGTAGCATTCATATGATCATTGTTCAGCAGTCTCTGGAAACAAAGGCTATTTTTAGTTAGTGACTTCTGACATTACTTTAATATGCATCAGGGACAGTCTGTAAGTTCTTCTGGCATTTGTTGTAACAAAAAGGTAGTTCTAATCCTGCTGGGTAGCAGTCAACTCACTTAACTACAACCGCCTGAAAGTTGGGTGTCTAACTTAAGTTAATCTAGTCTCCATTTACAGTCAACAGAGAAATAGGCACTTCCAAGGGACAGTCTGAATTCTAGAATAGATATATCAGATAGAAGTAATTAGAAATCCTGATCTTTTAATTAATTAAATTTAGGTGACAGGGATCCTGTACATTTTTTAAAATGATCCATACATAACATGCTAGAACCTCAAGGTCCCAGCTGGGACTAGGTTGTGTAAGTAGATTTATGAACCATGTCATTATGGCTATCAACAGACTTCAGGGGTTTCACACTGTCTAATTTTAGGCACATAGCTTGACTGTTTAAGTGCTTAAGGTCAGTGCCTAAGCAGAAGTTTTGAATGCTGGAGGAACTTCTTTCACTCTGTTTATGGTGGAGGGAACCTACTACTCTTGAAATAAATGTCTGGATTAAGCGTTGTGAATTCTTTTCCCCCCCAGTCTCTTTAGTAGCTACTCTGTAGAAGAGATCTTGGAGTTCGTGGTTAATTTGTCTTTGGGTTTGTTGGCTGGTTTGGTGTATTTTCTCACTAAAATATCAAAAGTGGTTTTATATCTTGTTCAGTTGCCTCTTGCAGTATGTGGATAAACATGAATTTCCTTCAAAATAGACTTAATGCTTGTATTGGGATGTTTTCCTGTATCATGGCCACTAAATATCTCAGGTTCACATCCCAACACTATCCCAAGGAGAACCAGCAGCACCAGAATTACTCTGTAAACAAGAAAGGAGAATCCTTTTAGAGTGTGAAAAGGGCTATATAAAAGAAGATGAAATCAGTGAGAAATAAATAGCCTCTATCTTGCTTTGATTTTTTTCCCTCTTTACATAAAATTATTTCATGCAAATAATGACATTAATGTTATACTTGAGGTTGAGTTTATAATTACAGAAATTCAAAAAATTCAGATTTAATGTTCCCATCATAATATAATGAAATATTGAACTCAAAGTGACAAAAGTCCCTAAGAGTGTTGATCCTGAACTAAGGCATTATTAGCTGAATAATTTTCTTTTAATATGAGAGACACTAAGATGAGCATTCAGTGCTAGTAGACTGGTTTGTTATCTGCATAAAATTGTTTAGAGTACTTCCTAGATCAGTCTATTCTCAAGAGTCCCCACAGCTGAACTGGAATCCTGTGAGAAGAATGTAAACAGAGACCGGTCTGGGAAGAGACAGGGTGGGGAGGGAAAAGAGAAGAAGAAGAAAAAGAAGAAATGGCCATTGTGAAAGTTCAGTCAAATGGAACAGGACTGAAGATTTTTGGTGCATCCTTTTTGGTTTTTTTTTTATTAATTTATCATTCAATGTGAGAGGTAAACGTTAGTGACATGAGATTACACAAAGAAGTTTATTAAATTAAGCATAACCATGAACTGACATTTTTGGATTGCACAGCTTCTTGGCATGAACCTTGGGAAATTAAAATAAAATACATCACATATCAATGCAAAGATGAGCTTCATTCAGCTTCGAGCACGACAAATGTTACTACTTTTTCTTTTGAGTTACATGGTGTTGGACTGGTAATAATGAAGAAAAGATCAAGATTCAATTTCATTCAACAACATGGAGTTCTTGTGCTTAAATGTATAACAGTAAAAGATAACTATCCTGGGTAAGTATATGGTTACTTGTTCAGCTGAGAGACACAGGGTTTTCATACTGTTTTATATTTATATTTAATGAAGCTTCTACCATCCATGGATTGCACTGTTTCACTGCAAGCTTTACAGTCCTATGGTAGGTTCAAGGCACAGTATAAGACCAAAAAAAGTTCAAGAAAGTTGTGAGGTTGTTCAGTTCATATCTATGCCCACGGCTTTTCACTAGCTAGGCATGACTATAGGCATAATTATTTCTTACCAGTAAGCACTATAAAATGGCAGAATTAGTAAGGGTTTACAGGTAGCCCACAGCTCTGTTACAGATGCTGCAGATGAAATCAACATGAGCTTCTCTAGGCAGAAAACTAAAAATTATATGGTAGCTGATCAGCAAGTATAATTTATTGTTGTCTAGACAAAATGAATATTTGAGTTTTATGAAAGGGTAAGGTGTAACAGGATTTCAGTATTCAATAAGAATTATTCCTATAGTATAAACGGGAATTACAGCTGAGATTTGCTTTGAAGCTGTATCTGAAATGTACTTCTTTGTTTACATTACATTGCAGTCTTTGACAAAGTCCATGCCAGAAGACACTTCTGTGTACAAGATGTATTTAAATCTCTAATATATAGGAGATGTCAGGTAAACACTGATGAAAAGAGCAGCTCTTCTTCACCACCACCACCACACACTGATCTCCAGTCATCTGATATAATATGAAATGACAGCTGTGGTTTTTAGAACACTAATCCTAGATTTCTTACCCTTGTGCTCACTTTTCAGACAGCATCCTGTATCGAGATGCAATGTGTTAAGGATGTTGCTTCATATAAAACATGGCAATTACTTGTTCATTTTAATTCTGAAAATGTCACAGTTTTTCTTGCTGTTTATTTGCGGTTTATTTACAAACTGCCCACTAATCCAAGCTTCAATATTAAAATATCATGTACACCTCTACAAACATGTACACACACACATACCCCTCCATAAATACTATGACTATATATACACTATCTATATAAAAAAAAACCACAATAGAATTAAACAGATCACATATCCAAAATAAATTGGCCCAACTGTAAATATGTTAAGGATCACATAGGATTAACTCTGAAGTAAGTTAAGTTTAGTGTAACACAAGCTGTGGAGTGAATCTGGGCTAGAACATAAAGACATCCAAATGGTGGCTCACTCAGAACACACTTTCCTTAGGCGTACGCGAGGTTGGTTCCTTGACAATTGTTTACTAGCAGCTTTTAAGACACAAACAGCTGTGAGTGACAACAGTCTGTCACAAAATTTGTCTAAGTTCATGGCAGAGAGCTGCAAACTCTGACACCTACTGAAAGAGGTATCGTATTTGCAAGCAGTCAAAAGTGATTGAAAACCAGATGAATCTGTTAGGATACCTCATGCCATTGAACACTGTTGTCTATGCCAAATATGCATTCGTAATCTACAATCTGTTATCTACTAGCACTGATGCTATAAGGTAACATTGTTAAGAGTTTATTAATGTGTAGACATCTACTCAGAAATAAAAACTTGTGTTTAATCAGAAAGAAATCAACATGATTTATAAGATTCAACCAACATTACCACAAATGGAATCTCAAGACTACTCGCTTCTCTGAGTTGCCGCATTTTTATGCAATTTCTAACAGAATATAGAAAAAAAATCAACTGTAGGATTACACATCAGCAAGATATGCTGCAAAGTCTAATGCCTTTAATAGTAAAGAATTATGCTTGGGACAACCACAGTTCTAATTACTTTACATGCATAGACACTCTGATTGCATACCATGATGGGCAACAGATTTGGTAGTACTGTTTCTGTTATTTAATTATTAGTTGGCCTGGAATTGTTCCTCCTTGATTGTATTTAGCTTAATCAAATATGACTTGATCATCTGAGTTGGCACAAGCCCTGCAGGAACCCACTGAAATGACAAGGAAGTGAAAAGCTACTCTCTCATTCCTTTACATCTTAATTTGGCAATTTCTGGAAGGACCAAGGACCCAGGACAAGTGCCAGGAACAGGCAAGCTCTGTGAGCTCCTTTAATGGAAGTGTAAGCAATACAGTGGTGTCTGCTCGAGGGCTTTTCTACACATGGGAAAGCCGTGTCAGTGCAACAAGCCATAAACATGTAGCTACACCAATGCTGGCTTCCCTGCTCTTCACAAATCCCGAGTTTTGCTGCTGCTGCAGCTGGGTGCTCCTGGCAGGATGTCTCAAGAGTCCCAGGGGAGGTGCCCAGGGACCAGGCTGACTGCAGGCAGGACTCTCAGGTCCTTGGATGGGGAGGTCAGCATTCCTCTTTCCTCGTCTTCCAGGCCAAGTGGGCTCCCTCCCAGCTACATCCAGCTCAAGATGTAGCAGAGACAGCAAGAGCAGAGATGAGGTAGACTTCCTCCTTCTGTGGTTACTCTTGTTAGTGAAAGAGCTGCCAAGGGGGTACCGGTGCCTCTATTGGGTACCAGTGGCCATATTCAGTGAAGAGCCTCGAAGCACAACCGCTCACAGGGCTGTTCCTGAGCACTGTGTGGATGTGGTGAGCCTCTCAAGCTTTCTCTCCACAGCACTTTGTGTGATGTACTGTGGCAACCTTGCTCCCTCTTCTTGATAATCAGCATAATTTCATATACAGGCTTAGTTTTTGCCAAGCATAACCATTGCTGGAGGATTTGGGGTTTTACAGCGAGGTCTAAAATTCATGCATCAATTTAACTAAAAATCAAATATTTTCTTTTTTGATGTTTAATATCAGGAAATCAAACAAAAAGTCTTTTTCTCTCTCCCCCTCTTCTTTTTTTTTTTTTTTTTTTTCATTTTTCTTTCGTTGATTGGCAAAAACAAATGAGTTTTTGCCCACTATTACCTATCTATTATTTTTGCCTTTGCAATATTGTAATCAGGATCATCCTTATGGTCATGGACACAATATGAAGGATGCTGTAAAGCAACGAACTCTACTAGAAACAGATAATGCAAGAGAAAAGTGATCAGAATAACAAATTTTTCACAGGTTAGTTTCTACATTTCCATGTAAAGTATGTTATTTTACTTTCCACAAAGACCAAGCAACATATGAGGTCAGTATCACCTCTAAAACTTGTTCACTTACGGAACACATCTGCATTCTGTGTGTTACTTGAAAACTGTTAATATTCTGTTTACTGCTTTTTGTTAATATTGCTGACTGGATTAGTTGAGCTAACTTTATTTCTTCCCTTTGTATTTCCTGAAAGTTAAGGGAAGTAAAAAGGAAGATCATGAATAATCAATGATAACAGTGTGAAGCTTTCAGGATTATCGGTATATTTCAAAAAAGATAATATATAAATATTCTTACAAATAAGTCATTAGACAGTTGCCAAGAAATGCCTCTCAGGGCACTTGAAATGCCCTGATTTTTCATGTCACATTTTGTTTATTAATAGCTCCAGATTGTTTGCTCAAGAGATATTTCAAGACCGCATAAAATTTGCTCCATGTTTAGCAGGAATAAAAATTTTGCGAGGATAAATGCTCAGTCATGAACAATTTTTGTGATGATGAGAAAAGTCTGATGAGTATAGTCAGCAATGTTTTGGGGATGAGTGTTGATGTAATGGTAGTTTTCTCACTGTTTAGCAATAGTGATATGAATTAGTTTAAGGCACTAAAAGTTCAAGTTGTTTTTTTTTTTTGTTGAGTCACAAATTGGAAGTGAGTAGCATATAATTTTTAAAGTAGCATTTTAATTAATATAATTTTTACTAATACTCAGAAATTTAAAATCTGTCTATATTTTAGTGGCTTTTAGACTCAGACTAGCTTAATCAGCCTCTGGTATAGCTTTTGCCTTACCTACAGTCACATGAGCAAGATACATTAGGTATTTCAAAATTCGGTCATTTAAGTACTTGTCACTCCTTCGCGTTTGTGTTATTTCTAGATTACTCAAAATACAAGATTGTCTCAGAGCTCTAAAGGAGCTCTATTGACAAGAGCTACAATACTTATAGCTCTGTTTCTGCCTGTGATTGCTGAAGCTTTATAAGGCAGCTCAGAAATGATTGCTAAAACTGTTGTCAAGACAGAAGCAAGTATTCATAACAGATTAAATTTTTTTTTGAGAAAACATCCTATAAGAATTAGGTCTCCATCTTTTCACTGTTAAAAGTTTTTTAAGGCAAGATTTCCAGATCTTTAATTTAATTTGTAGGAGTTCTGACTGGATTCCTTCACTGCCTTTAAGCAGTTACTAGTTTCTTCCTTGCTCTAGATACCTCCCTACTTGCACCACTTGCAATTCAAACTCCATTTCACTGCAGTATGAATGCTTCAAAGGCACTGACTTTCCTGCCCACCTATCAATTTCATCCTCTCCCCTCCCAAAGACACCTTTATTCAAAAATATTTTACTTGCACAAGAGCAAACAGTGAGTACTTTGCACAGCTGGGATGATACAGGGTGCACTGAATACTCTTGGGCAATATTGCCATTGTGAAAACACTGATGGAAGATAATCCCCTCAGACTTTTCCAGTAGAACACTGAGATAAAATATTTTTGATTTGAAAGACAATATGCACATTAAAACACCACCTCAATCAGCTTTGTTATTCTCGTATGGCCAGGTAAAAATATGGGATCTTGTAGGTTTATCCAGCTAGAAGAAGAAAGAGGTAAAAAATACTCTCATACACAGTTTTAAAACAGCTTTGCAGATCCAGATATGTTTCTTCTTCTATCACTGACACACGTTTTCTTTACTGGGAGTCTCCAATTATTTCATATAAACAGATTCTGCATGGAGTTTGATGGTGTTTTTTACAACAATTTTAAAAGAAGAACTGCAGTTTCAATCCTCATTGTCAATGGACTATTATAGATCACACACTGAAGAGCAAGACTGGGCATAAGGAAAAGTCCTGTCCCCTAAAAATTTCCTTTCACAGTAATAATTTCCATTGTTTGTTTTTAAATGAATCCATTTTATTTCACACATATGGGAATATTTAATTTTCTTGCAATGCTCCATATTCTCCTTAGAGGATTTATTGTTAATATTACTATCAGTTGTTATATGCTAAGATAGTTTCCAGACTTCTCAATCAAAGTGAGCTTATCTCTGTATCTCATTCAGTATATACCTACATGAAGGTGATTGTAGTCTAATTTGTGGTGAAAAGTCTGATTCAGCTGAGATAAGTTTAAAATATATTATACAGTGTGTTAGATGTCTTTGAACAACATGAAAAGCCCTTTTTATATCCCTGACGTTAGTATGCACACTCTCTACATGAAGAGGGTATGTCTTGTATTGTTGGAAGTCATTTCAGTTTGAAATATTAAAGCTAATTCAGACAGATCAGAAGGATAACTTTATTTAACTCATCCTGCAATTTGAGGTAAAGGGTCAGATGATAGCCTTCTCTTCTTCCTTAGTACAGGTCCAGAAAGATCTGGATGTCTAATGGGTTTCCGAATGTAGGAATGGGGGTCAAGGTTGACAACAAATTCTTCCAAGTTGCATCCTCTGTATTTGGATTGACTATTTTCAGAATTTTAAAATTGCAACAAGCAAAAAAAAGAAATTATTATCATGATGAAGAAAAAGAAATGAAACGAAAAGCCTCCAACCAAAAAAAATACCCAACCAAAAATCCCTGAACAAAAGAAAAACAATTCTGTATTTGACATGCACTTCTTTCTTGAATGTCTGAATATTTAAATTTGCGACCCTTGAGCAACAGGGAAGTGTAGCCCTTACTTTTCACATGACAAGTAGAATTTTGTGAAACTTGTAGTGAACACAGCCTAACACTCTGTACAACGATTATCTTTCCTGGTTTAATAAACTTGTCACCTGCACAGCAGCTTATAAAATGTTTAAGCTAATGTTAGAGGATAACAAACTCAAATAATGATCCTGCAGATGCATAATGGTAAGCGTACTTCAGTATGAATAAATTATGGGAGTCACAGTGAGCACCAAATGAAGCCATTGTTGGATGAAAAGGGTCTGAATATTTCTGAAAAAGAATATGTTCATCTAGTTACTTTAGGGTGAAATGCCCAGGTAAAGATGCTCTGTTATATCCCCATCACTAGAGGCCTTTAAAATATAGACCCATATTTCTAAATCCTTCATTTGCATGAAAATTACAACAAGAAAAAGCTACCAAGCAAAACTCAGGATTCGGGGATGTCTTGATGCAAGTATTTCCTTACCCCAAGGACATGAGCCACCCCACCCCTTCCAACTTTAAAGACAGAGCTGTAGAGAAAGACTGCTGAGCTTGGTGCAAGTCAAACCTTTTAGCTTCCTGACTGCTTCTTCTCTCATCTCTTGGGGAGAACAAGTCAGAGTGGTATCTTGATGTGGTATTTCTTCACCGTTAAGTTATTTAAATAAACTAACCAAATAGGTCTTTCTGTCACAGAGACTGAACCTTTCAATTGGCAAAGATTAAGAAGGCATAATCAGCCTTTGCTTTCCATATTATTTTCCGAAAGATCAGTACCTGCCTTTACCAGAGACAGGACAGGAAACCTTAAGTAGACTCTTGGTTTTACGTGCTATGGCCATTCGTCTAGTTTTATGTTGTAACAAGCCAGAGAAATAATCACCAAGGAGCATAATATTCCAAGGAGTTTGTGTACCAGGACATCACTGCTTCTTCATAGCTTTTCATTTACAAGTTTTTTATTTTTAATTGTACCACTTACAAGGCCTCCTTGAAAACCTATTTTAGTTTATATTCTGCCTGGCATATTGATATTCCAGTCCAAGGGCCTGCTCCTCCCTAAAATGAATTTCAAGTGTATAAATAAACTCTGTAAACTCTTTCATGGCTAAACTCCAATGAATTGAGAAGTAGGAAATGAAAAAGACATCAGGAAAATTGCTTAGCTCCTTGGGATGAAAAGGGTCCAGCACTAATCATTGTCCAGTTAGTTTACACACGTTTCTTGCTACGTTGTTATTACTTCTGTCCTTTTTTTAATGAAGCAAACATTAAAGTAATATTATTTCAGTTGAGGGTTGGTATCTATAGCTTATACCTTGTGATGTTAATTAAAAACATAATTTTTATGTACTTATCACAAAGGAAATATCATTTCATTAAAATCCAATTAGATTCAGACAATATCTGTAAAGACTACTGAATAACTGCTGTTTGAACATAGTCTGCTTTGTTCTATTTTCATCACCCGAATAAAAGCAACCACAACAAACAAACCAAAGAAAAGGATTTTTTTTATTAATCTCTGAGGTTACAGATCCACTCGCATTTGGAACCGTGTTTTATGTGAAAAACATACCAAAGATTTTATGTTTCACAGACTGCCGCATGAGTGACCTTATTTTAGAAAATTCTTATTTTCTTTCCCATATTTATATAATAAAATATATTTAGTTTGGTAGAATGGATGCCTTTGTATAAACAGTTTGTCTCTGATAAAGTAATTGAACATTCTCACTAATATTGCCAGAATGCTGCAGAGTTTAATGGATTACTGCCTGCAAAGTAGTGAGGACTCAGGATAACACATGGTAAGTGCAATACAGAACAAGAATTGTTCCTCCATTTTGTCTTGCTATAATTAGCCGTCTTGCTGCATAGGCCATTATCTTGCCATTGATTTACTCACTGAATTTCCTTGAAAACCACTGTGAGTTTTCTTTAGGAACGGAATCGGGAAATGTTTCATTTAGGTTGTTTTTTCTGTACGGGTATTAATTTGTGGGATTATATTTTTAGCTTTCAATCATGTGAGAGTCAATAATCAAGGGAGTGAGGCTGTAATGCCTCTTCCCAATAGTTCAAGAAAAGAGAAGGAAAGTGGGGAAAGTGGCCTTTGAAATTAGGATTTGACTAAATAGAGCTTTGCGAGTTGGCCCTAGGCTGGAAAGAATTTGACCCCAGTTGTAGCTTCTGCCTTGGGTTTTTTGTTTGTCTCTTCATTTGTTTGTTTGTTCAGGAGTTTCTTTTCCTTCTGTTACCAAAATGCCCCAACCCCATCCCAAGGGAAGGCAGGCAGCTAGTGATGAAGTCAGAACTGTCTGTGTCTGAAGACTGTTTCCTCTGATTCAGCAGTTTGGAATGAGTGTCACAAAAAATAAGATGCCCACACAGGAATAGCAGTTGCAGTTTTTCCTATCAGGAATATCTGTAATCACTGAGGCAGGAATGCTGATTCAAGAGGTTTGCAAAGAAAGACACCGACGTTGATAAGAACTAAACCAAAATGGTTTTTCTTTGTGCTAAATAACTGAAATTACAACCAAATAAAGGTTTGAAGAAAATCTACAGAAAGATCAATGTTTGTGTCTTAGCATTTTGCAGACAACCAATACAATATTTGTTTGATGTCTGCCTTATCTGTAGTAAAAAAATTTAGTAATTCTATTTGAGAGTAGATTGTATTTTGATGATACAGGTCATTGGGGAAAAAGAATGAATGGCTGCTAATCTGCTATAGCAAGAATACGTACTGTAAAATGGGATTTCCTAGTTTTGGAGGCACCAGTTGCCAGTGGGAATAAGGCTAGTGAGGGAATATCAAGATAAGAAAAGAACAAAAAGGGAGGCCCCGTGTATGCTGAGACTAGAGAGAAGTGCAGGGTTAAATTGAATAGTTCTCTAGTTAAATAAAGAGCTTATGAAACCAAATGAGAATTTATAAGTCCAAACTTCTTCCTGACCAATACAGAAAATCAGATGATAAAGAAAAGAATGTTTTAATGGGAAAGCAAAGCGATATAAAATTCCATCAGAGGACATTTTAGTTTTGTATATACTCATTTTTGCTCCATATGAGTAAGAAAACTTGACAGCAAAAATAGTATCCTCTTCTTCTTTCTTATAATATACCCCACATTCTATGAAGTGGCCAATAGTATGATTTCAGCCTCAGTTCCTAACTAACTCCTACAAAACTCTGAAATAATTTGGCTCTAGACCTCAGTTAAAAAGCTTCTGATTAATTCAGTCTCTGAAATGAAGTTTGTAACAGAAAAAGGTTCATGGACAATATCAAGGACAGAATGGGATGCAACTCTGGCAGAGTCTGCTTGGTTTTGTTTTGACATTATGTGCAGAGACATCTTCAATGAATGAGCATGACAAATAGTGTTTTCTTGAAAAAAAAAAAAAAAAAAGCAAAGCAAAAAGAAAAAAAAAAAAAAAAAAAAAAGCAGTAGAGAAATAACCTTTCTCACATTCCTATCCAGATCAGGGCCAAGGCCATCCCCATGCCTGATCCAGCCATCATGCAAGAGGGCTAGTGAGCAAAAAAAATGCAATGTACTGCACGTTATTATTCTAACTCTTTGTTCCTGGAAGTCAGCATGGAATTGGAAAGCTGCTGCACAATTACTAAATAAATAAAGCTTAATAGATGGGCTTCACCAATCATCTCTGGCAAGAAAATCCATATTAAGCTCAATGTATTCTCTGCTTTCATTTAGAGAATTGCAGCTTTTGTTTCCCTTGTAAAACTACATATTTTGCCAAAAGTCAAGTTGCAATGGATATTTAATAGGAGCCTGACCTCCTAGAAATGGTTATTATGTATTGTCAAGAAAGAAATAAACCCTGGCAATACCAGTGTAGAGCCTGATTCAGCTCTCCTGATAGTCCAACTACTCTTTTTTATTTTTACATCAGTGGGTATTTTTGCTACACAAAACCCCTCAGAATACAATCAAATATTATAATGCGGACCCCATTACAAAACAGTAGTATTCACACTGGCTTCTCTGAGAAGTAGGCAATTTTTCCATTACCAAATTAAACTTGGAGCTGCATGAAACTTTCATTGTTCATGTATTTGTGTGAGAGAAGTGATAATTTCATTACTACTGTATTCAAAATTTGATTCAAGATGGAATGACACTTTCCTTTCTTCAAAACTGTCATATTTTATAGGGTATGACTCAAAGCAAAAATGATTGTATTCTTTCTGTCATCTTGTAAAATCTTAGGTTTTCTATGGTATTTGGAGAATTTGCAAAGAGGAGGTATTTTTCTCATAGTTCAGGCTGTGAATGTAAGACTTAATGAGAGGAACACACATATTTTAGAAAGATCATTTTTAACAGCACAGGTGATTGTGTTAGTTTAGTGAAACTACAAACATAACATTTTTAAGAAGGACAAATTCTCTGTTGCCATATTTTTGTTACATCAGCCCAAAGCATTATGTCCAAGAAGTTTACTCCCTCTATTTATAAAAGGAAGAGAATGTGGCTTGAAGGTCAGATCCACAAGAACCCAAAATCATCAAAGTGGTACACTTCAGAAGTCAGGTACACAGACATGAGCAAATCTAACCAGATTATCTTTACCTCCTCTCTTCAAGGCTGATAGCTAATCTGCATTTTACTACTGAGTTTCAAATATAATCTGACCAGAATATTTAATAGGAACTGAAGAAGCTGGAACAAATTCAGTCCAGGTCCTCCCGAGAATGAAAAGCTTAATAAATGCATTCAGTTTTCTAGTGAATGCATTTCTGCATTTTAAGCTTTTGGTTACATGGTCAGTTGGCTGGTTTTCTCTCTCTGTCTCACAACATCTTTCATACAGAAGTGGAACATGCTACATAAAATGCTCTGAGCAGACATGGAAATTACTGGAAATACTTCTCAAACTCTATTCCTGTGAGGTTTTATCAATTATAAATGACCACAGATATAAAGCTTCCATAATTTTGATAGCTATCTTAATATTTTGAAATACATTCCTCACTATGAGGAAGATAGGACACCATATTGCACGAAGCTAAAAAATACTAAAGAAAGTTAAAACCAAAATCTTTATCAGAAAATCCTTTTCTTTTTTTCCTGCTTTCCTGAGCTGATACATAATCCTGTTTTGGTTTTTGTTGGTGAGTGGTTTTTTGTTGTTGTTGTTCATTTTTTATTTGTTTATTTGTTTGTTTGTTTGTTGATATTTTTTTTTTACCCCCCCTGGTGACTTGTACAGAAAACATTCCTTAGAAAAAGCAGCATGGAAAAAACATGGCCACAAAGACAGCAGAACATACAGGTTGGTCTAATATTGTGCAGCATTAAACTCAGCTATTTAAAATTATCATTTTAATTTTCTTTCTTTTTTTTCTGAAGGAAGGATAGGCAGTTTTCAAGGAAAGTAGGGGTATTTTTCAAAGTTGACAGACGGTACAACACTGTGTCAGCAAATATGAAGAATGGACGATGTGAAGGATGTTGCAAATGCTCTGACTAGACAAGGTACATTGCATCATAGACAATCAAACAGTTTAACAATATTGATGGCTAAGAAAGCTGAGAGCACTGAGTTATATCTGAGGAAAAATGGTGTTCCAGAAGGTGATGGACAGCCTTTGGAAATATGACCTTCTTTTAGTGATGTTATGCCAGGATATGATCTCTGTAACCCTATAAAGGATCTCACAAAAGCAGGAAAGTGTCATTCTTCCATGTTAAAAGTGAATTCAGGTGCTTATTGTGATTATTCCCCATGCCCACCCCTGCCTTTCCCAATAGCCGTTGAAGGTCTGCAAGGACAGAGAGAAAGGTGGGCAACATTTCATATTTATAATCTTCCCATCCACCCTACTAATGGTTACCTGGAACTTGAAACACAGCTACATTACCTATATGACAACTGTCCCCTTCTTATCCCGGTGATGGAGGAACAGCAAATCAATACAGGGCTTTAAGACGTTCACGGACTTTTGTGTATGACTTACTCTCAGAAGCCATTTAAGAAATATGACTAAGAATCTGAAATTGTTTTTAAGCCTAACTCGTTGCCTCACATGATGCTGGTAAGCACTTCCCTACCACAAGTGATGATTTTAGTATTTCCAGCCTCAGCTGTTCCAAAACCATGAGGGAAGCCCCCTATATTATATAAATTGCATCAGAAATTGCAAGATTTTTCTGTTAAATAGGGAGGGGTTTTTTATGAATCATATAGAGGACCTTACAGATTGCAAGATTTTTCTATTAAATGAGATTCTTTTTTATTTGCCATCTGGGTTTCTTTGAGACCTTTATATTCCATGGGGTTTGTTTCTGTTTTGTTTTGTTGCTGTGGGTTTTTTCTTGTTTTGTCACAGTTCTCAAGCCTGAAAGCTTTGATTTTATGTATTTATTTATTTTTAATGAAAGCAGAGATTCTAATATTACCAAATGAGTACTGGAGCTAGGGTTTTAAATATCAGGAGACTCATGATAAAATCACTGGAGTTGGCAACACTGCTTGAATTTGGCACAAGATCCTAAAGCTTTAAAGGAAAAAGTGTGACTCATCAAACTTGCCTGGAGAGTTAAGGGAGCTGGGGGCAAGGGCTAATGGGGGTATCCTTCCATTTCAGTACTTCAGAGAAAAATCTACAAGATACAGTCCAGTAATTGTGCCAAGAAAAGAAACTGCTTGCTATACAGAGAATAACAATTTCTAATTATGTACTGAAATGGGAGGAATGCAGAACAGTAGATTTATTTTTTTAAAAATACAGGTATAAACATTGCCAATTATCCAGAAATGTTTTAGAAAAGAGATGCTAATTCATAGGCTGAGAAACTACCTCACCTTTATGCAATATAAAACATAAAATCCTAAATACTCTTTACACATTTGAAATGTTCGTCTCTAATGATCCTTCCTTTTCAGATGAAGTGAAATACAGATTTGATCTTACATTTTCTCAGGGGAATTGTATATATATTTGTCATAGTTTTGATCTGCCACCAGAAGCTAGCCTTAACTCACTGAATTATACATGACAAAGCATTAGATTAAATACATTTACATGTGTTAAGTCATAAAAATCAAGTCAGTTACTTGCTGCTTTACCTTTCTGTAGGTGCTGTGGCCTTTTGTTAGTATGAAAGACTACCCTGCTAAACTAAGTAAGCCCAAATATGCACAATAAAGCTGGACAAACAACTTCCATCAAAGTGCTTTTTCATTCTTGGTTCTTGAATCCTTGAAATCAACATTTTTGGACAAAAGTTCATGTTTATAAAAATTTCCACTGGGAAATATTTTTCCATGCCCAGGATATAAATTCTAGTGAGAAAATGCCATATTCAGGTCTTTCTAAAAGCTTTGTGGCTAAGCCATCTGAAAGGAATGCATCTCATGTTCTTGTCTTCTACTAAAGACAGATCAAGCTATAACTCATTTCTGGTTTTCCTTCATTGTTAGACATAGGTGGACACTCTTTAAGGCAAAGTTGTAGTGATTTAAGGGATTATGATTCTCACACATCACTATCTTTCTGCTAGATATCACCACCTCCATGGCTTTGGTGTCTGCATGTGTTTCTCGTCCTCTCCAGAAACAGGTTTGATGCCTTACCCTGCAAATTATCTGGAAGATGTTTTGCACTGAAGCAGAAGAGTATGCTTTGCATGTTGCTTTCAAGGTCTGAGCCATGAACACACACAAAAGAGACAGAGTAGCAAACTTCTAGCAGGTGCCAAGCTCTTAAGATGTTCTCTTTCTTTGAATTCAGCAAAGTAATTTCTACCTCTTTGGCTGGTAAGACTTCTTACCCCCACAGCTATTGCAGACCTATGTAATGGGTAGGTACTTTTCTGCCCTTTGTGGGGATTTTTGCTTAAGTGGGGTTTTCCTTTTTTTCCTTTTTTTTTTTTTTTTCTCTTTTGGTTGGGTGTGTGTTTTGTTTTGTTGGGTTTTTCTACTGGGTTTTGGATTTCTTTTGCAAAATGCTTCAAAAGATTCAAATTTCATCCCACACTAAGCAGAAAAACCACCACTCCAAGAGGAGCCAGACCTGTGGCTCTCTAGCTTTTGCCATTTTCAGAGTATTCTGAATTTAAAATAACTCTCCTTTTTTGAAGAACTTGAAGCATACAGGAATGTATGTACCAATGTATAAACCAGTAATGATTTGTGCTTGTAGATATAAAGCACAAGTGTTTACAAAGGCCTGCAGTGACAGAACGAGGGGCAATGTCTTTAAGTTGGAGAAGAGCAGGTTTAGATTGGATATCAGAAAGAAATTCTTCACTATGAGGGTGGTGGAGCACCAGAACAGGTTGCCCAGGGAGGTGGTTGAGGCCCCTTCCCTGGAGGTATTCAAGGTGAGGCTCCATGAGGTCCTGGGCAACCTGGTATAGTTGGGGGTATCCCTGTGACTGCAGGGAGGTCAGACTAGATGACCTTTGGAGGTCCCTTTCAGCCTGGATGATTCTATGATTCTATGCAACTGGTGAAATGTTTTTATAATTATGTATTCTAAAATAAGCATATAATGGGATTTGTATGTAGTTTAATTTGCTAATCAGCACCAAGATGTACTATGGAAGTGTTACTATGGATCTGCAAGTGAAGGTGTTGGCTGTGTCCCTAATTCAGACCGCTCACTGAAGAGTGGTAAGGATTTAGCTAACCCCCTCTCTAGGGCAGTTACCTGATGCAGCCCACTAATTTGGGGGTTGTATATTACTTACCGTCTAGCTGAAGGCAGCATCTTTACTGAACTTTTCCACCGTCTTGTAGGAGCCTGCGTGGCATGGCACAGCCCCTGCAACCAGCACATTTTGTATACCATTTTGGGGAAGGGATGCCCTATTTCTGGAGAGGTAGGTGCCAACAGCCCTCAGTAAAGAAGTACCTGCCACTAGCATCCTGATTCTTTGTGCACTGGGTATTTATTCCATGCCATGGGCTAATGACCTGCAAAATGTCAGCTTTAACAACATTTTTAGCTAGTGTTGCACAAATAAGGTTTCAAACTGGAGGAAACAAACTGCTTTGTTGTATAGCTAATTTTAAAATGCTTAATCACATTAATATTTATAAAGTTTATAGGGCATTTTTTTTTACAGGCTGGTAAGTTAGGTACCTGAGTTTCAGTCCAGTGTAAGTTTTATGACTTCAGTTTTCAAGCCCAGAAAAGTCTCATACGGTGAAAGTGCTGATAGTCCTCTTATCACAAAGACTGTAGTAGGTGCCACTGTAATAATCCATGCTTCTATAGTCATAGTCAACTTTTTTTATACCCTATAGAAGTGGTAAATAATATTGGGACAAAATGAGTTAGGATACTTAGGATTCACTGTAGCAAAGAGAATCAGAACAACAAAAGCACTCTCACTGATGAAATTGGAAATGTTTTTTTTTAATTAACACTTCTAATTAGAATTTAACATCTCACTAGCTTCGTATGGGATTTTTCGCTTCCTTAACCTCACGGAAACCTATCTATTGGCTCTAAATAGGCAGTCACTTACCATGCACCACTTGAGGATTTCAATTAATCCCAAATCCTCTAACTTTGGTGTGTGAACTTGTATTTTTCTCTGCATGCCATTCCCTCCTGTTTCAATTTTCTTACTAAGAACCTTCTCAACAGTTTTTTTCTTCTTCAATTCTTTGCCTCTCTGTTTACCTATTTATTTAAAAACTGTGCTATTTTGATTTGAAAATGATGGGACAATGCAATATGTATGTAGGCACTGATAGGGACTGCTTAACATAGCTCTGGGGAGACAAGTAACTAGAAAAACTGTGAAGAAGCTTGAACCTAACTAGCTTCTGTCAACTTTGTAGTGAAAAAAAAACAAAATTGGTGTCTTGAAAATGCTTGGTTAAATGAAGAAAAGACACTTATTGTGTTTTAAAAAGTGTTATATTTTAAATTGTATTTCTCATTACATGATATGACTGAATGTTTATCCACAGCTGTCTTTGGGCTTGATGGAGGTCCGTCCTCAACCACTACCTGGGGTTTGGGTGTTTCACACATAATCTTACTTTATTTGTACTCTCACTGTGAAAGACACTTCCTTTCCTCTGAAATGGGATTTCTATTTTAAAAGGAAATGAACAAAGACACCAACAAACTAGCAAACTAGCAGCCAAGAATAGAAATGTAAAATAGTCTAGACTGTGTTGGATTTAAATAAATGGCAAATTTCTCATCCTGGAGATGGGATAGATTATAAATTCCCTGTAGCAGCAGAATGAAAAACAATTTCCTCATATTATTAATTTACCTTCCTAACAGGTTGAGCACTCAAGTGCACCACAGGCTGTTCACTAGTCAGTCCTCTTTTTATATTAGCTACTTTTGAAGTGAGTTTACTTTGATTGTAAACAAAGCAAAAAGCTTGCATACCAAGGGTTCTGTATGACTCATTATTCACAAATAGCTTGGAGTTTGGCTTGCAGTTTGCTCACTTGTTAAAAGTGTGGCCACAGTGGTATTAAATAGCACCACTGTAGTCTAGCACCTATGGTCCTTTTGAAGTCATACATTTCAGAAAATATGCTCTGTGTTATAGATCTTGTGGTTTATTTTCAATTGAAAAACTCAACCACCTATCCAAGTAAGCCAAAATTCTCTTCCTTTTAATTATAAGCAAATGTACTGCCAGCTTAGAAGTTCTTCATAAAAAACATTCACAGGACTTCATGAAAATAATTTTTGCTAAGTGTCTTATAATACATCATGAAAATTCAAGAAGTAAAGTAAATTACAGGTAACCCTCTATAAAACACTAATGTAAATTGATTGTGAGAATGTGATTACAAGTGACATATCCTCCTATGGTGAGTAGTAACTGCGCCTTTTGTTTCCCCCAAAATCCTGCATCTTTTAATTGGGTAATGAAACTTGCTGGAAAGTGTTAAATGGATTCTCATGACTCTAGTTTGTTTTCCAGCTCACCATCACAAGGGTGGGTGTACTGCTTAGGGATAACTACCCAGAGATAAATAGGTGGCATCTGCTGAAAGAAAACCTTTGACAATCAAGAGATGTTGGAGGCAATATTGGCATGAATGTATTATCTTGGGAAAATCAACCTGCAAGGAGATCAGAAAGCACTTTCTTTACTCTCTCACCTGTTTCCACCTCCTAGGATAATAAATCAAGCAAAGGGTGTCTTCCTTTAAGACATAATTTTAATTTGAACTCCCTCTCAAATATTATCAACCCCTTTCCCGCCAATAAAGCAAAGGGTGAAGAAAATAGATCCAATAATTCTTTCATATTGATTAACCTTTATCTAACACATTCTCTTCTTTCTCCTCCTCTTTATAAGTACTAGTCATTCTCTTTGCTTTCTGCTCCTCTTGTGGCACTCAGAGACCCCCTTTTACTCCTATTCTCTTCATCTCATTTTGCTTAGTTCTTGTTGAGGATCTGATCTAACTTACATTGAAGCTCTTCTAGATGTCACAAGCTCACCTAAGAAAGACATCAGCACAGTGACAACTTTGTTGGCTTGAGATATATGGTCTGCGCATGAGCCTGTATTGAATACAGCCCTTTTTTCAGCATATATTTGCACTCCATAGAAAGGTTGTGCCTGACAGGCTGCTGGAGCTGGGGCTGTTCAGCCTGCAGAAGAGAAGGCTCCAGGGAGACCTTAGAGCAGCCTTCCAATATAGAGCAGCCTACAGGAGAGCTGGAGAGGGACTCTGTCAGGAAGCGTAGTGGCAGGACAAAGGGTAATGGTTTTAAATTGGAAGAGGGGAGATTTAGATTAGGTATTAGAAAGAAATTCTTTACTGTGAGGGTAGTGAGCCACTGGAACAGATTACCCCGAGAGGCTGTGGATGCCCCATCCCTGGAAGTGTTCAAAGCCAGGCCGGATGGGACTTTGAGCAACCTGCTCTAGTGGGAGGTGTCCCTGCCCATTTCAGGGGGGTTGGTACTCGATGATCTTTGAGGTCCCTTCCAACCTGAACCATTCTATGATTTATGATTCTATGACTCTGTCCATCTGAAGGGCAATATTTCTATGTTCAAAAAAATAGCTGTATAAGGAGTGAGAAGTAAGGGACAGTGACTGCAAGCTTGACTTTTCTCAGATGCAAAGATCGGCCCTCTCCACTACCTTTCATGACTCATAACAGGATGCCTGTGCTGTTTACTAGGGCAGAATTTCAGGCCAAATTCAGTCCTGCTGTGAGTGGGCACAACTCCACTGGCTTTGTACAAAGGCTGCCTTCCTGAGAACAGAACAGGGAAAGCTGTTTGAACAGTGCCAATAATTGCTCCTCTTTTTTTATTCATTTTTAAAAGACAGTGGAAGATCAGAGGCAGCAGCTACAATCCACAGTCTACAAATAGCATTAGTAAGAACACAAATGAAAGGCTTTGTGCCACAGTTATATAGCACATCTAACACAAATAGCTAGGCAGTGAGTGGTTGTTGATTAGCTATGAAAGAGTGGAAAGAGCATGGGGAAAACCTCTTCTGCATAAGTCTCCTATGATCTGGGTAAGTAGATGCCATTCCTTATGAGGGGCCACTGGAGGGAGGGGATATGACTATAAACAGTGTTTTAAAAGAAACAGCAGAGGTTTTGAGGCAAAATCTTTCTTTCGATTGCTGCTTTTGGAACGGCTTCACACTGTATTCTGCTGAGAGACCCTGGAAGAAAGTCATGCTCTAGGCTAGTGCAAAGAAGGCTGGGGAAACATCTCTGTACTAGTGAGAAATAGGTGGGAATTATGATCAGATATGGAAATTATGTCATCCATATCACAGCTCCTTTGAAATAAATTGTGTAATGGGTGTAAAGTAAACCCAACCACGCTGCTACTGTAGCCACCAATCTATTGAAGAAGATTCCTGGCTTAATGTTTCACCTTAAAATAGCATAATAGTTCTCCTTTTACACAAAGTAATTAAAACTGAAAAACTTCCCCTTAGCTAACATTGCAAATGTGTTTTTCTTCAGAAATAAAACAAACACTTGAAAAACCTCTGTCAGGTAGCACTCTGGTTCTCAAAAAATATTGTAATTATCATGAAATTCTAAACATGATT
Source organism: Pedionomus torquatus (assembly GCA_013398155.1). NCBI lineage: Eukaryota > Metazoa > Chordata > Aves > Charadriiformes > Pedionomidae > Pedionomus > Pedionomus torquatus. Next base: position 360,665 of record VZRU01016833.1, on the reverse strand, counting down.
GCATGCTCTTTTTATTCCAGCCTGTGCATCAATTTGTGTACACATTCCTCATTAAAACCACACTTATCGTGAACTTTTTATAGGAGTGTGTTTTTATTGACTATTATAACCTGGAAAAGTTTAAGTAAGCCAGTGAACTACCCATACAGCAGCTTTTCATCATCTTGGTCTGTTCCACATGCCGTTATTCCTCGATCTGTCCCAGACAAGTGAATACAGAACCTAGTTTCTCACATGAGCTGTGATACTCCAGTTTGCTGGAGTTCATAACTCTGGGGAACAATTTGCCACAGACCTAGTTAGCAGGTGATTTATAGGCCTTCAGTTTTCTCAAAGACTTGGCTAAAACACCCAGGGCAAAGTGTTGTTTATCACAAACAGTGATGCATAATAGCAGGGGCTGATCAAGCTGTAATTATGTCACCAAAAAAATCTCAGAAATTTATCAGACCATTAGTGAGGGGACACATTTGTCTGCTGTGTGTATTCCTCTGCCACCAAAGTCATATTTATAGGATTGCTTTTTCAAGGGAACATAAAGAATGTCCAGGAAACCTGCACTCAGATGAAAAACAGCATGATCGCTTTCATTCTTGCCAGCTTCCGAACAGTGGACATCACAGATTTTCATTCAAAAGCAGCCAAGCGCTCTTTACAACTTTGCTTAGAGCTAAGTCAGGTTTTAAAGGAAGATTGGAGGGTGGGATAAGTCATGGCAAAGTCTTCCTTTTGGGAATGAATGACCCAGTGTTTTAGATAGTAGAGCTTTGCAGCCACACTTCTTATGTGTGAACCTGACCACTTAGAAAAATTTCTTTGCTCCAGTCTCCCCCAACTGATTATTTCCTGCTGGACCTGGAAAGCAATAAATACTTGTTTATGTTGCATATAGACCTCAACCCCAGGTCTATTCCAAGTTAATGGAGCAAAATAAACAATTAGCTTGAATAACATTAAACAGTACTTGATATGGGAGGGGGGAGGGGAGAGTGGGGGAAATGCCTTACATGCAGCTTCTGCAGGAAAAAAAAATCAGCACCATCTTAAAGAACTATCAATTCTTCCAACTTCGTTATGCTGAGCCAAGTAAGATGAAGAGCCATCAGAATAAAAGTTTTTCTGCCCTGGAACATTTTTTATAATAATTATATATAATGCAATATACTGGTTCTGTAATGACACATTTTGATGCCAGGCCATGTTGAGCTGCTCTCTTTCTTGCTCCTTTAATCTGCTGCTACTTCCCGACCCACTCACCACACACGCACAATCCCTTTTCTCAGAGGCTGCAGCATTCAACAGAAATAGGGCATATTGACTCCACTTTATGCCTCCTGTTTGCTTTGAGACTGTTCATGCTATTGCCATTTGCCCTTGCCATAGCTCAGATCTACAGCTGTAGCAAGGTATTCTGTGCTCAGTAACCCCTGCATTTTTTTGTCTGCTTACTATTGCACGTATTTGTCATATAAAGACTCACATTCTGATAAAGTTGAGACTTTTTTCAATAAGGCAGATTGGTTGATTGGTTGTTTGGTGCTTCTTTTATTATATAGTGTACCATGCTGAGCTATGGAATATGGCCCTATGGGGAAATTAAATTATGTATATAGGACTGGTAAGTTTGCTAAACCTCTTCAGCAAGCTTTGGATGTGTTTTCCTTCATTCTCTCTCCCTCTGGATGTTATTATTTTGCTGTTCACAAGGGCCTGTGCAGATTGCCTTTACATCTCAAATTCTCTCCAGCTGAAGGTGCTGGAATGTCAGCCACTCTCTTGCAGCAGGAGTTTCTATTTCTCAGTATTTTTAGGTCAAAGAAAAGAATAACAACAACTTTTTTTATAACAGTGAGCTTGTAGATAAACAGGAAGTTTATTACAGAATAATCTTGCTCTTAGGAAAGGGAGAAATAAATAAACAGTAACAGCAGTGACCTTGAGGGCCTATGAGGAGCTGAGCATACAAAAAATAAGAAAAATATCTATGAAGGAATTTGACTGTAGTAGGATAGGCTATGCTTAACAGCTTGAATGAACACAGTGCTGTTTGAAAGTGCTGTAAGTGAAAATAGCAATATTTTATTTTCTTCTTTAATAGAACTAATGTGGCACTTAAAGGAGGTTTGTGAACAGTCCTCTGTTAAGTTGTATGTTAAGCTCTCAGTAGCCCAGAATTGCAAGCAAAAGATATAAATTCCTACAAGACACGCAAGTTTAGGAAACACATGAAAGTGTTAAGAAAACAGAATATGAATTCCTGAACACTTGCAAATTTAGAAGACAAAACACAAGCTCCACAATGCGTATGATGAGGTCTCATTGTTATAGAAGATTTGCTGATTGTGCGTCTGAGACCGAGTTAGTCTAACTGGTAGAGCTAGTTAATACTGAGTTTTCACCTTCTGACTCTCTGCAGTCAGTGAGGCATTAATTGCATTATTTTCTGTTTCATTAAGCAGAAACTGTTGTGGGTACTTTTTCTCCTCTTTTGTAGAACTTCAGGAAATAGCAAAAGTAAGCTCTTTTATCTCGTATTTGGAATGTGTCTGGAGTGGTTTTAGTATAGTTTATGGCCAAGTAATGTAGCTGTTGCTAAATTCAACAGGGCAAATTAGCCAAGGCTGTTATGCATGCTTTAGCTTGAATTTTTTTCTGGGTGTATCAAATCCATCTCACTGCTTGAGACTGAACGGGGAATAGCATCAGAAACATTTGGTTGGGAGAAACCTCTGGTTCTCTAAGGCAATTTTTCTTATTTAGAGGGCTAAGAAATAATTTTTCCTGATTTTCAAAACCTTCTAGTTATTTTAAGATAAGTGATAGTGTGGTATAGAGCAGTAAAGACATCTGGAATTTAGGTCCCCTTTAAAGCAAACCAACATGGAGCAGCAAAAAAACTTCTACTTCTGAAAAGGCAGGCATATCATTTTTGTGACCTCACATTTATGAGAATTCAAAGGAATTTCCAGGCTCTGACATCCAGAAAATCCCAGACATTGCACTTTCCAGCAAGTCCAACTGGAAGCTACAGTTGCATTGCAATTTGGCTGTAACTGCACAGTGAATGCCCACAGCTATTCCATAAATACGCTGTCCATCTTCAGCCGAACACAGCGCTTCACTCAGTTCTTGGCCAGATTCTTTGAAGCAGAGGCCCCTGTCATCAGTTCTGGGCAGTTTACATAGAGTTACAGCTCCTCCTTGGACCATTTCTCGCATTTGAAAAATTGCCACAGTGAGTTCTTCAGCCTGCCAAGTTGGCAGACTCTATCCTCAAAACTGGAGAAGAGCCAGGAATCGCTGCAGCATTGTGAACCTCCAGCCTCAGTCAGTCATCGGCCTCTATCAGCACTCTTGCTTATGTTCACAGAGGAACTTCCTGATCATAATTTGGACTCAGCCAAAATCCCTCTGTCTTCATTTTAGGAAAGTGCTGAGCGGGGTCCTATTAAAATATTTGGATAGGCTCATACAGTAGACCTAGTCTCTTGATACTTTTCCTGGAGAATAAAAGAGACTTGCTAATAAAATGTGCTGCAGATTTCTTTCTCATATCTTTTCAGCATGAAGGGACATAGTGTAAATAGCAATAAAGGACTTAGAAATTGCCTGCTACTATGACTCTCATCTGTTTATTTGCAATAAAGTCAATCAGTAATTTTGCTAATTTCAGCAACTAAAAACTTTTCTGGAACTTTCCCATGCCAGCTTTTCCTAATTGTTTGGGTACTATGGGGGCATGAGGAGCTATTGGAATGCTAAGTGATGTACAGCCACATGCAAAAGTTCATAATAACAGTTTTTATTATCCTGAAACACACAGATAATAAAAAAGCAGGGCTTGCAGAAAATTAATAAAATGTGGGGAATGATGGAGATTTCTATCAAAAAATAGCAGGTCAAGCTGCAAAGATGGAATAGCAAGTTTTCCTCTTTCTTATTTAACAGAGCGCAGAGAAGGGAATTTTCTATGGAACCTTTTCTCCCCTTTAACTCCATGCATCTGTTTGCTGAGAGGAGGTGAGATTCATGCCAATGGATACTCTGGGAGCATGTCAGGATATACTGTCTCCACTCAAGTCAGTGGCCAAAGTCCTAATGATTTCAATGAAATCAGGACTGCAATCCAGAGTTAAAAGCAGCTGCTGTCGCACATCACTCAGAGTACAGCCAGAATGCTGCAACCTGCAAGTGATTTGACAAAAACCAACAAAGAAAAAGATGAAGATGATGACTGGTGTTAGGTTATGTGATTAAAGGCTCATCTCCACAAACACAGGCCTCCCTGAGGCACAAAGGCAAGTGTAAGATCCTTCAGTACCTCAGTCAGAAAAATTAACCCGAGCCCCTGCTCTGATCCATCATGGGGCTGATGAGCTCCATGGGCAGGGTGAGACTCACCAAGATAAGCCAAAGGTGAAGTTCTCCGTGGGGCATCTTACATATTCAGAGGACAGCCGCTGAGTTTGGGCCACCTTAGTGAATGCCAGGAGAGAGGATTAGGGGATTGCACGGAACTTGTGATGAGATGTTTAGGGTATGAACCAAGGGCAGGGAAAGGAAGAGATTACGGTGGTTTGGAGAATAGCAAGCATGGCAAAATAGAGGGTAAATGGGGATAAAGGGACCACTGGACACCAGGAGTTGTATGCCAGTGTACCAGCAGCTAGAGAAACTAGGGTATATGTGTATGGTGATAATACGTGTGTCAGTGTGAAATCACTAGCACACACCAGGTTGGCCTAGACACTTAGTAGGGATAGAGGCTTGGGAATCAGGTACCGAAGCAACCATCAGTTTGGGATGGACACTGGGAAGACCTGAGCATTTGCAAGCTGTTGATTCAGTGACTCAGAAGGTCCAGAGCTGAAGGGACTTCGGGATCTGGGATTTGGCTACAGATAAGGCTGTAGTCTGAACCAGGTACCAGAGGGGTTGTTTTGCATGACCCTCCATGAGGTAACAAGAGGAGACCAAGGAGATCAAGGGGGCAGCTACTAGGTAAACTGGATGTCTATAAAACAGTTACTGCAGAGGTCCTTAGGGTGCTCAACAGGGTGCGTGTATGTGTGTTCATGTAGTTCTGAATAGCAGCAGCTGCCGTGGGACTGTGTCCTCAGAGGCTCACATGCCCAAATGCCACCAAATGAGGAGACCAAGCAGCCAGGGCTGACTGCTGTGCAGAATGCATGTCTCAGGCCAGCTACAAGAGGATTCAGATAGCATGTGTGCATGCATATACATATGCACACATAGTTTTCCACTAACAGGGTATCACCCCAGTCAGAGAGAAAGGGGATCAGGGTGAGGCCATTGGTGATGTTTGCATCTGTGTGAGCCCTGCACCATCTCTGTGTTGCTCTGTATGTCCAGCTGTGTGTAAACGTACCATGAATTATGGTGCCCAGCCTCACTACCTATGGGACTGGGGGTATAGACCTGTGGCAGCCTCACTTCGACTAGGCTATGGATTCAGCAACTCCTGACAACTAGCCTTACGTTTTTTGCTTGCACAGGCATTACAATTTTCCTTGGATTTATAATAAAAGAGGAACAATTAACAGCTTCGAAGTGATTTGAGAGAAACTTTTTAAAAGCCCTATAAAACACTGCTTTGTATTCCTACAAAACTTTTAATCCATTACAACTGTAAAACATGGTCAGGGGGACACTAGCTCTCTCTTAAAGAAGCAGAGAAAGCACACAGCTTGCTGCTGGAAGTGACCTGTGGAGCAGAACCCAGCTACAGCTCCTGCTCACCCATTTGTTCATCGATGTCCTTTCCTTAGGTCATTCATCCACATGTTTTCTGGCATTCAAATACACCTATGGTGCTGCCAAGTGTTGAGGATATTTTTCCTGGGCTAAGGTCTGAAGTTAAAGGACAGGGCATGCTGGCTACTCAAGACTACCGAATGACACACAAGTAACTGATGAAAACTGATAGAAGTACAAATTAATATCACTGTTACCTGAGCTGGTCTCTCCTTACACTCAAAAATTAGGTAGAAAGCAACTTAAAACTCTCTTTCGTTTTCTTCCTAAACTCTCCCACCAGAGATAAAAAACACAAGAAAATTCTTATGGACTGTTTTCTGTGTCATTTCATTGCTGCTTAAACTCTGTCCATAACAAATTCTTCATGCCTTATTAAACTGCTCAAAGCAATATGTTCTTGACACAGTTATTACAAAACTCTCCTGACAACATTTAAGTTTCTGGAATAGAAGAACATCGGTGTACAGAAAGGGTGGAACTTCCTTCACTGATTAAACACCTAAATCTGGTGTCTGCCCTTGGGTGACATGAGCTAGGGTATCTGCTTCATTGCAGGCAGAGGAGAGGTTTTCTGAAGCTGTGTTACAACCAAAACATCCATGCTGCTATGAGCACTGTGTACCATTAACTGTACATCTAAGTGGTGCTATTTATGCATCAGCCTATTTTTAATCCTGTTTACTCTTTACCTGATAGCACATATGCCCTAAAAATAAGAGAAAATATATTTGTTTAGTAGCAGCTTCACTGTCACATATTTGTCATTCAGATCTTTCAAACACACTTTTTTTTTTCTGTTCTCTGTCTCTCTTAACCAAAGATGCAAGCTGCTGGTATTTTTCAGTGCTACTAATTGCTTCAAATCTTTTCCCCCCTTTTATAAATCCTGCACTGGATTTACATCAGTATCATTCAATTTTTTTAGCTAGAGTAAACTGAGAAATTGAGCAGGATAACAGTCAGGCCCAAGTTTGTAGTGTTCACTGGTGCATCTCTCTTAGCTGGATGCAGGGACTGCCTAACTCTGATTTCACATTAGAGTTATGAGATTTATATAAGTGCATTTTTCATTTGTGTTATGAACTTCTCAAATTTTCTCAATCAGGCACAGGACACATTTTACATCAAAGAGCCTGCAAATTTTCAAGACTTTTTATTTTGTAGAAACAAAAAATGAAAAACCTTTTCCTATCTTTTAGTCTTGTTCTCTTGTTTGTGTCCTCATGCTCAGAAAGAGAAGTTTTACAATTTATCCATTTTGCAATTTCTGCTACACAAACAAAGGTTCATAACTCCATACGACGTACATTCTGTCACATTCAGCAAAGGATTCTATTATTATGATCCCCAGATTCAAGCAAGTCTGTAGGTTTATTTTTCATGTTTACCGTAACTTTATACAGAAACCATCTTCATGTGTCAGCTCCAATGACTGGAATGAAAGGGACAAAATATCAGTTAGAAGTCTATTTGTGCTGTTTGGTAGACTTAAAGGTTATAAAAAACTTTGATTTATCAGGTTAACATAGTATTGTAGATTAATCCTTATGGAAATTAATGGATAATTTTCAAAGCAAGATAATTTCTGTGGTTGATTTTCATTTTGCTGTTCTTCCTAGCTGAGATGTCCCTGCTTAACTTGTCAGTTGGCCAAAACCACACAAGACGTCTCCAGAACAGTTAAGAATTGAACAATAATGCCTGACTCCTTTTCCTGTGCTTTACAAGTATTCTGATATTTGTGACACCTGGCTTTTGGGTTGCTTCCCTGCTCTATCTATACATTTTACTGAATACTTTTATCGTTTCTTGGCCTCCTTGCTGCCTTGTTGTTGTTGTTTTTGTTGTTTTAAAACGTCTTTTCACCAGCTGACTTTGAGTACTTGTCAGGGTCATGATCTAACAATGTCATTTTTTATTTTTTAGTTGAGAAACTCTTTTTTCTTCTTCTGGGGCAGATATTGGTTATGAAATAATTCAGTTCATGACAATATTACCTTCATCATTTCTTTGACATTTCCATCTGCATTTGGGAAGCATCCAAGTATTCATGCCAGTTGTGTTCATTGCACACGGATTTTGGCGTCAAAACCACTGATGACACATTATTTTTTTTTGAGAAAAAAAAAAAAGACAGTTTGTCAGTAGGTTTCTTTTTTCTTATTTTCAGTTCTGACTGTCAACCCATAATATCATCAAAGTAGCTAGGTCTGTCGAGGATTGAGTACAGAGAGAAAGAAGTCAAGAAGCTTCAGAGGAAGAAAAAGAAATAGCGCAGAGATGTCCAGTCCAATAGACTGGGCTGGAAGTGTAGAGAAGAGGAAGCTAATTATATTCCCATGAAGAAGAAAGGAGGAATGGGTCACAGTCTGGGAGATGGGGCACTTCCCTTCCCTTGTCTTTGTAATCTGAAATCCGTGGGGACAACATAACAGCAGAGTTGGATTCCAAGTAACAAGTGTTTATTAAATATTTGTAAATGCCCTTTGCTGAGGTTTCTGACTCTAGGCACTTCTGTTTGGCTTCCAATGGAGATAGCTGACTACAAGGAGTATACAATATTTAAAGCTGTATTGCCAAATTCCCTTTCACCATTTTCTTTGTTCCCTCTGAAAAGAAGGAGTGTACAAAAATTACAACTGTTCTACCAAACTATGTTTCAGTGCTTCACAACAAGTAAACCCAGGAGATAATATATATTTTCTGTTTGAATGACATCCTAAATCCTTTATAAGGAATAGTATCACCATTTCCTTCTGTAGGTGTATTGACAGTCTTTCCTGCCCAGTAGCAGCTAAATAGCTCAGCAATTCTATTCTCAGGGTGGGTATTATCTTCATGGTGCTTTCTGGTGTCCCCGACACTTATTTATTGTGTCCTGTGTTAGATCACTGTCACAGGAACAAACTTCTGTGGGTTAAAAAAATGCCTCATGCAGAAGCTGAATCATGACAAGATTTTATTTGCATGTTCTTATCATGCACTAACTGTCATAGACTTTTCATGAGTGACCATCAGATTTTAAATTAAATTATACATTAAATAAAAATTTTGTAAGCTTCTGAAACATCTAAGGTGATGTCCATCTCAAGAAATATACAAAATAGCCATCCATATGGGATCTACTTTGTTTCTATAGTCTGTGATTGATGGAGTCCCTGATTCGGCACAGTTAATCTCATTTTAAAACTAATTTATGTATTTAGTTGGCTTAACATTGCCCTAAAAGCATTTTTTTCTTTATTTTCAACAGAAGGACACCTGTGGTGGTGGGCTTTCAGGTGGGCTTTCACATTATGGAGGACTGAATTTAGGTGGGTTAGCACTGATTTAGTGCTCTCCTGGTTGGGCTGACTCCCTGCTAAGCAATTAAAGGCTCTCTTTCTTAAAATTAGCATTTTTTTCTTCATAGGACATGTATTTATATGTTCTCAGTACCTCAGTATTATCCAGGATTTATCAAGAATCTCCATGTTACATTTTCTCAGAGAAGCTGAATTTTTCAACATTTTCCTTTTAAATTATTTTTTCCCAATCCTTCTGAGTTTCAGAATCAGTCTCCATTTTAAGGCTCATTCTTTTCATTTGTAAAAACATGTAAATGACACTTCTCAATTATTTTCTGAACTAAACGGTTTAAAAGATGTTACAACATACTCCTATGGGATTTCTGCAAATGAATGAAACTGAAATTCTCATGAATTGTCCTTACAGTGTGGATGCTGTTTTGAAAAAAAAAAAAAAAAAAGAAAAGAAAAGAAAGAAAAAGGCATATCTGCATGTGTCCAGTTTCTTGAGGAATCAGCAATCATCTGTCTTGTCAGACTAAAAGCACAGTCCTTAAATGCCTTCTGCATTTTTCTGTCTACCGGAGCCCATTTGCTTCCCACAGACTGTTGCAGCATGTTCTAATTGAAGTTCTCGAATGGCTCTGGGATCTCTTTTGAAATAAAACACTCGTGTTGCATGTTTTGTGATTGAAATTTTCCTCAATCAATGTTTATTTCTGGATCACCTCACTTTGCATATGACATGCTCACCAGTTCTATGCTTTATCCCTCACTCTCCCTTCAAAATGACAATGGATTGCTAATTTTCTGAGCATTTTCATTTATTTTTCAATGTTCTATTTTCATTTCAGAGCCATCAGTAGAAGACAGAACAGAATGACCAGTGCTTTTAGAACACACAATTTCATAGAAATATCAGCAATCACAGCAAATGGTTTGTCTCATCACGTAACAGGGCATGGTTTTGACAGGGAACAAGTTATAGGTTTCAGCTGCCATTACACTAAACACTATTACCAGATTTTCTTATCACTGTTAGTTATTGCATACTGTGCCAGTCTCTTATAGGAGGAGAGCCAGTGCTCAACTGAGCTAACAAACAATTTTACATTCTTCAAAAGACTGAACTTTAGTCAGTTTTTGTTGTTTTGGGTTTGTTCTTGTTGTTTTGGAGTTTTTTGTTTGGTTGGTTTTGGGTTTTGTTTTTGTTTTTTTAATCTATACAGTATTTTAAAGTCCCCAAGGCTGCAGCCTGCCATTTTCATTCCACTTTACTTTTGCTTTGAGACCTCTACTAAGCCTAGAGAATACGAGAAATCCTATTCATTCTGTATTCCAAATAACTACATTTATTAACTAGATGCAAATGCAGAGATGTGTACTTTAGTTGGTACTTCATCAGACATGAAGCTTTCCTGTATGGCTATCAAACGAGCAAGTTAACATGATCAAATTAACAACTATGTTATGCAAAAAATCTGGAGGCAGGTTATTGACATCCAAATTACTTTGTGGTGCTGTTAGCCACTGATAGCAGGTTATAGATAAGACCTTCTCCTTTGGGATAGGGATTAATTTAAATAAAATGTTCTGGTATAAAACTGTCACCTAGCATGTCCAAATATCAGTCAAATAAACTCCAGCTGACCAGCTCTCTACGCCCTTGGAAACCATAAACATCAACTAAATTGATGATCAACTTTTGCTTGCATGCGTATGCATGTGCACTTTTATGTGCGTACTGCATTCACCAGCAGCTGTGGAACAGTGGGACATCTAGTTGTAAGCTAAGTCCCGAGGACCCCACTGCAGCTGGAGAGAGAAATGTCTTTGGGAGGTATTACTAATGGATTAGGCAAAAGGGGAGAGGCAAAGGCATGCCCATATTAGCAAGTAGGCATCAAAGAAAAGCAGCATTGTTCTGTTTAGCACAAGAGAAGGACAGCAATTCAATCTACTGTTTGTGTAAGGGGAAGAATAGAGGTTATATATCTGGGAATATAGGCAGGAGGTGCAATAGAGAAGAGTGCAATGGAAGCAGAGGACATCTGTGGAATAGGAGGCGGTTTACAAGACAGACAACTTACTGAGTGCTTGTGGTGTCATTTCACCATTATTTATTCCTAGGTAACTCACATCTTATTCAGGTGTTCGGTTGAGAGTGTTATATGTAAGACAGTATGCTTTCAAGCGCCTGTGAATTAGTGCAACAAAGTGCAGAGGAACATTTCCAAAGGAAATAAAATAAAGCAGAATGCATCTTGTAATCTATACGCTAAAGGCAAAGAGAGTCACAAAGACAACATTGTGTCAGTGTTACCTGTTTCAGTAAAAGGTGAGGTGTTTGGAACTAATAAATATGCTGATGGAAAATGAAACGAGTATGTAGGAAAAATCTGTCTTCTAATGTCAGAAGTATGCTAGGGATTTCTAAAACTCACTTCAGAGAGGTCTCCCTACAACTAAGAACAATAGCGTTTACCAGTTTTCACCGTTCTCATGAACACATATTTGATGACATTTAGCAGTTGCGGAACACGTAATTGTGTTTGTCCAATGTAAAAGATTCTCCTAATCTGCATTCAACACATCTATGTACATGCGTAGAAGCCATGGACACTTGATGGGTATAGGCTGACAAAAAAAAATTGGAAAACTCTCACAGCTAAGAAAAACTTAGAAATCTCTAGCCAAACCCACTTTCTTCTAAGGAAAAGTTTAGCAAACTCATCAAATGTCAGGGTACAATGTATTACAAAGCCTATTGAGCTGTTCATGTTGCATGGCATGAGTTGCAGAAACCAAGTCCATATCCATTTGGGCAGAAAGTGGTGTGCTGATGTGCTGAAAATACAAAGGGTTGATCTTATTGCTCTTGTGCAGATCAGCTGTGTAGTCCATTAGAAGCAGCTCTGGTGCTATTTGGAAGTGTTAAATTTCTTCCTCATGCACCGAAGACTGATCCATTCACACACATCTGGGACTTCTAATTGTCTGCAGTATGTGTATATGTACCCCACCTACAGGTGCTTGCCTGAAGGAGAGAAACTGAGGGACAAGGAACACATAAGAATTTGAGCCACAACGCCAAACTGAAAAACAATTTTTTCAGTCCTGAGCTCATGAACTTATCTGAAAGAAGATTGCATTTTCCTTGCCCAGGAGAATTAAAAAATAACCTCATCCCTGTTATGAGCAGATGAGGTGACTTTTCTATATGGACCATAGAAAAAATATGGCTGGTATTAGCATATGGATTTGTCTATTATGTTATATGTCTTCAGACATCCTTGTTCTTCAACCCTGTTTAGCAAAATGCAAGCTACTTACCTATCTGCTGCCTTGTATCTGCTGTCAAGCATCATTTTGCTTACAGAGATTTGAAAATGAATGCATAAGAGAAGCTGTGTCATAATTTGACTATGTCAAATAACAGGGCAAAAGTGGTACGTGCCATCAAGGATGGGGAATTTTTCTGTGTGCTGTTTTGCACACTGCATTAATTCAACTAATTGAATTTTCAGAGTTTTCTTATGCTAACAGAGAAATGTGAAAACACACTGCCTAATGAATAGAAAGACTGCACACATTTTAGCAACTCATTGACTTTTACAATTCATATTAAACTTATTTCAAATTTTAAAGTTAAAACCATTTAAACAATTAAAAATATTTAAGGCATCTTTTTTTATAAAACCAGTTTCAGCAGTGTAAGCAAAGTTAACCAGAGTTCTTAGGCTTTAACTGGTATTTGTTGTACCACAGCAAACAATTCAAGGTAAATGAATGACCTAGATAACTAAATCACTTCTAGTCATTAAAAAGGAAAGAACAAAGGACTGCAAGCTAAAAATGAAAGGGAAGGTGCAACAAAGAAAAGAAAGAGAAGATATTTTTTAAAAAAGAAGGAATAAATGCCAACCAAATGTTGTGCTGTGTGTATTAGATACATCCTATTTTTTACACAGTTTTTTATCTTTTTATCTGGTTTATCACTGCATGAGTCACTTTACTCAAACCTTTGTTTTCAAATGTCCTTAACTTTATCTTGCTTTTGTCCTGAAATTGGAATGCTCCTATTGCATGTGACAAAGTTTCTGTTTATGTGATAGTCTATTACTTGGCTGTGGGCAATTTTTGTCCTTCTAATTTAAAAATACGATTTTCCTTCTACCCTTGCCATCCTGAGGCATTTGGTCTAGCTGTATGGTTAAAGTTGTCATTCACCTCTGAATCAAAAGATCAGTGAGAAAATAAAATACTTCCTGGATTGACTTTGCAGGCCAGAAAGAAAAGATGACAATAAGGGAAGCACCAGTCAGAGATAACATTTGTGTCCATGACTGTCATAAAAAAATGTCTTTATATAAGTAGAAAAAAAGCAGGTCCTTCAGTAGAACTGGCTGAATAATTCATTGTGAATAAATTACCCAGCAGATGTACTCCCCACACATTGCTTTTTGTTTGTTTGTTTGTAAATGGTTTGTGAAAAGACCTTTTCTTCTGCTAATGTATTCCTTATTTGGAAATGTTCACCAGAGTCCTTGTGCAAATCAGAGATGCTTCCGGGAAAGTTATTTGCACAAAGTGTCTGTACTCTGGGTCAGATACCTCAGTGTCCTGTTGTATCAGTGGTCACCATAAAAAACATAAGAGTAAAAGAAAATAACATATCCTTCTCTTTGAGATTCTTCCCTTAGTACTCTTGCAGATTGTGAAAACCAATGATTTTCAAGCTTTGGTGAGGGAGACTGCATGAAGGTTTCTTTGCAGAAGTGTGTGTATGTTCATTTACTAAGAATGTGCCAAGTTACTTTTTGTCTCCCTGTGGCTATGATTTCCTCTGCTTAATTGCACCACAGTAAGTAGACTTGTTTTTCCTGTTAAATTTGCTACCTAGTCCATTTCCCCATTGTGGACAATCATACCATATTCATAACTTTTGTGACGGTCATTCAGTCATGCATGATGACTGGATACCTCAATGGACCATCTAGAATATTGCTGCTCTCATCTGAACCTGTGCGACTCCTAGCATCTGTTGATCTATCTATTTTTAAAATCCTCCGCTGATGAAGACTCCACAGTCTTTCTAGTCAAGCTGTTCTTTACCATTACAAAGTTGTTCTTAATGTCTAATTTCAGTCTTTCTTACTGTTAAGGCCATTCATTCTCATCTTTTGTCACTGGGCACAGTGAGTAGATTATTGCCTTTTTCTTTTCTGAAGCTTTTTATGTACCCCAGCCTTCACCCTTTCAGTTTCCCTTAATTTAAACAGCTTGAATCTTTCACTCTTTTTTCCGTTGGTTCTCTTTGTAGATCTCTTATCTTTCCTTTCACTGTTCTCTGTTCTCCCTCTGATGTGGTTCATGAAGTGTGTTGGCCAGAGCTGGACACAGTACTCCAGCTGAGGCCCTACAAAGTGGTGTAAAGCTGAAAGATTTGTTCATATTTTTTGCAAGCTATATTCCACTTACACATCTCAGTATGATGTTTGCCATCTTCAAAACAGCATGATATTTTTGATCATGTTCAGACTGTAGTCTAGTCTATCCCTTGGATCGCTTTCCAAAAACTGCTATCTAGCCAGCTGTTCCCCATCCTGTGCTTGTAAAGTTGATTATTCCTGCCTATTTGTAATACCTCGTGCTTGTCCCTGTTGGATTCATCCCGGTTTTCCAAGATCATTTCTCTAATTTACCATGATCATGCCAAATTCTAGGTCTGTCTCCTATATATTTCAGACACTCCCAGTTTCATTTCACACGCAGATTTAATAATCTGTTGGGGCTTGTTTGTTTTGTTGTTTTGGTTACATATTTTTTTATTATTTTATTAGCTCTCTGTTCTGTTATGTATATAATTAAAAGTATATATTGAAAAGGCTCACAATCTAGACAAACCCTTTAGTAAATCTTCTGCACGTATCTCTTTTCCAACCAAACCAGTAATAACATATTTCCTCCTCTTAAGACCCTCCTCAAGTGTGAGTATTAGAAGACCCTAAGTTCCACCCTATATGGAAACAGTGATCTTTGTTCAACTTCTGTGATACATTTTCAGCTTCTATAGGATCCCTTTTTTGGGGGGTAGGTTGTAGAGAACACTGTAGATGTGCTTGTGTAATGATGATATATTAGGTAATCCAGTTTCCTGTTTCATTCCTAATCTTTTTTTTTCCCCCAATAAATCCTAACATATCCTAATATTTGTGTATCATATGCTGCAATATTGATGTTCTTAGAGAACTATCACAATGACTCTTGATGGACAATAATTCATTTAGATCTCCATTTACTGAGTTACGTCACAGGATGCTGTTTGCTTTGCTGTCTGCTGTTGTCCTTCCTGAATCTTGCTGATTAGTCCACGTCCAAGCTACAGCAAGAGGCAGCTGCACAGCTCAGATAGCCTTCTATGAGCTCATACAGTAAAAAATGGTGCTTCTTGTTCTGAAAATATCACATAAATCCTACGTCTCTCTCTTTCTTTCCCTTTCTCACATACTCAGAGTTTATTGCAGTGAAATGACTAGTTTTTAAAAAGGAAAATAATAAAAATGAATATCGTGTAACAACAAAGTTAACTTTTTGGATGCAACAAAAGATCCTCCCAATATTTCTAAAAGCCAGAAACCATCTTCAAGTTCAGTCACTCGATTCAGTCAGACTAAACATGCATTTAGAGCCTGATGGTATTTTTTTTCCCTTTTGACAAATTCTGTTTGGATCTTGTATGTCCCAAAGGTTGCAAGCTGAGTGGTACCTGTCATGTGTGAGAAACACAATGATATACTGTATACATAAAGCAGTATATGCTGGCAATCAGTGCACTCTAAATTCTAAAACTGACTACTTATGGAGTAAAATTAAAAAGAATTGTAGGAGAGGTGAAGGCAAAACACCACTGCTGTTCAACGGTTGAGGGTGAGGTATTCCTTTCTGGACAAAATTTGACATGTAGCTAAACTCCTAAAACTAGCAAAAGCATTACGGTCACAAGCATATGCTTAAGTTATGCCTTATCACTAGAGAGTGTTTATGGTGGGTAATTAATTTTCATAACAAAAACCACAAAAAAATTGTTGAAACACATGAAAAGTATTCTATCTCTGCATTAACTTTTCCAAACAAACTGTATACTTGCAAATGTTTCATCTTCTGTCTTTTCGTTTAATAATCTTCATAGTAGATTGCTGTATTTGGAGAGTGACTGAAAATATATTTGATTCTTTTGTGAAATCAATAGTGGGCTTACATTACTGGTGCAGATTTACAATGTCTTGTTATAAGAAGTTGCTAAACTGTTTTTGTATCTTTCTGTCAGTGCCTCCTACTTTCCCAAGCCAACCTATTATGAAGTGTGTCTGCAGAAATCAGTGAGTTTACTTTTACTGAGGGAAGGTTAAAGCCAGAGTGCTAATTCTGTACTTTGTTTTCCTTCTGTTTTTCTAAAACCTCTCCTCTAAGTATTTTCTCCCCTGGGAAGTATCTCTTGATACGATATCCCAGATGAATAAATGTCACTACTGTGACTATTCCAGTGCCTAAGTTGGAAAGTTCTTCCCATTCAGAAATTAAAGAATTTACTACCACCCACGTTACCTGGCTGCTCTATAACATATCATCTCCTGTATCCGGATTTGTTTGGCCATGACCAAAACGATGACTGGCAGAACAAGATGAAAGGATCGTTTATCTTGATGTACTGCCTCTGCTGTCATCAGGCCCTTCACACTAGTACCTTCTATGTTTGCCAACATAGATATTGTATCTCATCTAATTCACTTACAGTAGCTTCCATGAATATGTAAGAGAGAATTAGTATGTTCTGCATTGAATGGCAGCTTTTCAAATAGCCTGTAAGTGTGAGGCTCATCTCATTAAGCATAGATGTTTACCATGGAACTATCTACATCTAAGCTAATAATCTTAGCCTCTCTTTAAACTTCGTAAACAGTAGTTCTTGGGACCTGATATAAGCAGCCTAAAATCACAAATATGAATATCTTCAAGTAAATTACTTTCTGTGAACTTAGTAAGCACAGTCTGGCTTTTATGGGGAGAATTAGGATGAACGCCATAACTTGGCATTGTCTAACATACTGAAAAGTGGTATACCTTAAGAGCAGTTTTAAGCTTAAGTGTACTTGAAGATGCAGTCTCTGTATGAAATTCACACATGCTGCTAAAACCAAGCTCACATCTGAGTAAATTACATCGATACATCTGTATTGATTTA
>VZRU01016833.1:296793-343344 GCA_013398155.1 Pedionomus torquatus | reverse complement strand
AAAAAAAAAAAAAAAATTAAGTGCAAGGTGTTCCATCAGGGTTTAGCCACATTTATTACTTTCAGGTAGGCTAGCTTTATAAAATAAAACAAATATAATGATTGCTTTCTGTTTTATCTGCGCACACCTTATTTGTAATGATTTCTGAATCATGTGACTGTATATTTCACTAAATTCAATGAGAGTGTTTGTTCATGTCTATTAATTCACCTGCATCCCCAAACAATAAAAGATTTTAATCTCAATATGACTATATAAAATTGTAATTGTCATTACAATTATCTTTAAAAGAATGTCTCAGTGTAGAAAAAGAGAGGATTATTGATCAATAGAGAAGTCTCACATTCACTTTATAATATTTTTCAGTACTAGTCTTTCTTTTCTTATGCATGCTACTCTACACCAGCTTCCTACTTCATTGACAATTGACACTGGTTTTAAATGCCCTCTGTTTTGGAACCGCCTTGCAATAACATCTTAAAGAATTAATTTCAAGACATTGATTATGACTGTACCAGCTGACACAGCTCTGGTGAACAGTTTGGAAGAATTTGTCTGTATAAGTGTAGCTTTTAAGAGGTCATAGTTTGCCTTTTCAGAATGGAAACTACAATTTAGTTGCTTTTTTTCACGAAACAAACAAATTAATTAGGAGATGGGAGTTGTAGAGATCTTTGCCTTCCTGTGATTGGTGATCATGCACAACCCATGTCCACACTGCTGACCCTGTTACCTTCTATTAGTGTTGACTCTGGCTTTGTCGCTGCCTCACTGAGTTCCACGAGGCTGATTGCAAAGTGAGCAGTTACTGAGAAGCTGGCAAAAGCGACCTAATTCTGAGAATGTTGCTCCACAATGCACCCTATTTACAATAGGACAATTCAAAAGAATTTTTAATGTGGCTTTCTACGGAAATAAAACAACTATATTCATCTGAAGTGGAAGTGAGTGGAGTGAAAGGAGAATCTCAACACTTTTGATTTTGGAAATAAGACCAAAAAAGTGGAACAAACACCAGATACCGATGTGATCTATCACTCACTAGCATAATATCTATGTACTAAAACAACAGCTTTCTGGGTGCTATTCCTTGTGGCTACAAATTAATAGAAACAGAATTCTAAAGATAAAGGTCTCCAAAATGGATAAGTCAGTAAACAATCAAAAACATTGAACTAAAATTTTCTTTCTGGCATGGAAGTAACAGAAAGGGTGGGGTTGTGAAGGCATCAACTTGATTGTGAAGTCACCGCATCTGTATGAGATCATCCCTGAAGGAAACAATTATATATGAAAGTTTTTCTTAAAATGTTTACTTAAAAAAAACCCAACAACACCTCAATATGCTTATCTGTGATAAGAAGATTGCCTATGGATCCACAGCTCTTAACATATTGATCATAACTTTTCCTAAAATAACAACCTGGTGCAGGAAATAATATAGTACTAAATAAAATCCATCTTGGTCTACCTTAAAATTTAATAAGCTTGCTTCATAAAACTAAGGATTCTATGGGATGCTCCTTCAAACTACAAATGATGTATGCTGGCACACCATGTAATCTCAATGGTAACATGTTTGTTTACTATTCCCTTTTAGTAGAAAATCCCCAAATGCAAACAAATTTCTGACACTATCCAGTTCATGTAAATGCAAAATCTTGCCAGAGTGTCATCTTCCAAAATGCTCTAGTATTTAATCCACTCTGCCAGTTTAGTCATTTTTATGGAAAGGCATCATAGCTGGTTTTCACAGCATCACTAAACTACATTTTACTTTGAATCTTAAATTTCATTGAGAAAATATATTAAAAGGAATGTCTTGTACTTGATAATTAAGCAATCAAAACTGGAATAAATGGTGTGTCCAGCTAGGCATATTATTTCTTTGTTTTCTAATCCTTTTGTTGTGCTTCATTTTGTAAGTCCTCCATAAGGCTGAATAGAAAATGTTATCAATAAAGGCAAGCCATTAATCCACCCATGACAAAAATTAAGATATATTTGTCCTTTAAGGCTGACTGCCTCTGTTCTGCTCAGCTATGGAGGTCAATAACCTGTAAGTGTTTAATGAATATTGCTATAATGTTACTTTCATTATTGAATTAGAGATGGCTTTGTAGAAGACATAATGGTTTGATCTGTTTTGTTTTATATTTATTAAACTTCAGAAAATGTATGAGTTATATTTTCTTCAGTTAATATTTTGAAAGAAAGCAAATATTTACATATTTACATAGGAAAAAGGACATTTAAATTAATAATAAGTAATAATCTTTCTGTCTCGTAATGAAGACATTTTTACTTTTGTGAATCCTAGCAAATGTGAAATAGATTTATTAATGTAGACTATTTTACAGTCCTGGGATTAAATTATTACCATGTAATTTTATATAAATATTTTATATATTCATTATTTAATGTTAGTTAGTCTTTATTGTCAGTAGATTAAGAAAATGGAAGGGCCAATTAAAATCACAGAGATGTCACTGGCAACAGAATAAGAAAAGTTTAGAGTCCATTCAGAAAATGAACTTAAACCCTTATGTAGATGATCTGTTCTTCAGAGCAGTTAATGAAAGGCCCAGAAGGCATCAAACAAGCTACATCCACTTCTAGCAAACACACAGCGAGCATGTCTGAGAAAAGGTTTAGCTCTAGCCATTACACTTTTCCAGTGGTCTAAAGAAGCTACCCTCCCTAGCACTTCTCTAAATATACTGGGTGACATATGGAAGAATTGTTCTGGCTCTCAAATAAGCACTCAAAGTGTACTGAGAAACCAAAGGTTGTGCTCTGAAATTGTCCTAGATATTTACTCTACTACATATTTTTCAAGTTCTAGCAATGAAGGAAAAGGAGGAGTTACCCTTTCTTATGCCTTAGTAAGTATCTGATTTTGTAAGAATCAGTTACATAGTAGTATTGAGGGCAATTTCATATAGGAAATCTGACTACACAGGAGTTTTCTTCAGAATATCTGACATGTCCCAGTTTTCCTAGCAGAGCAGACCTAAAACCAAATTTCTTAGGAACATCAGTTGTACAACTCTGTAAAAAGCCTTCTTGTCTGCTGAAAGTGAGTAATTCCTAAACCAGCCATGAA
Organism: Pedionomus torquatus; assembly: GCA_013398155.1. Classification (NCBI taxonomy): domain Eukaryota; kingdom Metazoa; phylum Chordata; class Aves; order Charadriiformes; family Pedionomidae; genus Pedionomus; species Pedionomus torquatus. The sequence goes on along the minus strand of VZRU01016833.1, from coordinate 340,238 downwards.
ACAATAACTTCTTTGGGCAATGAGGACAAACAGAGATCTAAATTATGTTTAAAAAACTCCTATGCTGTCATTCGTTGATATGCAAAGACAGCAGCCTGCAGACAGAGCAGGCAGCGTCAGAGTACAGGGCACTGAATAGATAGACAGCAGAAAATTCTTTGTAGATTATCCGTATTTTTAAAGTACATATGTACTGTCCTGACTTCCTCTGTGTTTTTCAAAATCTTGCAGCTCTGTTTTGTTTTATCTTTATTCTTTATTCTCCATCAATACAGGAGATACAGGTTAGCTAACTCATGGAACTACAGAAAGGGATCCGTGTAGAAGCTATTACTGATTCATGCAGCTCAGCATTCATTCCTGTTATTTTACTTATATGACAATTTCATGGTTGTGTTTGTGTTTAATAGTTTTTTTCTTTGAATTAAAGTTGAGTATCTGTAAATGTTCTTCAACCTGAGTCAAACTATCCTGAGATAAATTTGCCTTGTAAACAACAGACATGCATGTTTCAACTAATGTTAGATTAGAAATAATACAAAGAAGTAAGCAAATGAAATCCCAGGAAAACAAAACAAAACACCCCAAACAAAAACAAAAACACAAACAAAGCCAACATTAGGGGACAATAAAAGTAAAATTATTCTTGTAGTGTTCAGAAAGCAGTTATATATATAAATATGGCATACTTGCCTTCCAAATGCTATTACAAACTTCCAAATGCTATTACAAACACATTCAGGATAAAAGGAACAGAAATGACCAAAGGAGTGCAAAGTCTCAAATACTGCTACCAGTACTTCAACATTTTCATAACAGTTCTCCTGTTAACCATTATATGTGTATAATTTGAGTCAGAAAAAGCATAGATGCATACATATTTCAAAAATGTTGCCAAACTGTTAACAAAATTAATGTGAAGTTCAAATTTGTGTGTGTGTGCGAAAGGACAATAACTGCAAATCAGTTTCTCAGCATTCTGACAGGTCACCAATCCACTCTTTGTGCAGAGCTGTCTTTTAGAAATTGCTGTTTTATTTAGTAGAATGTTTTTGAGCTATTGCAGTTGCAAAGAAAATATTTGTGATGTGAAAAGGGTATTAAATGGAGCAGTGTCCTATTTCCAGACACAACGCCAAGTGAGATCCATTCATCAAAGCAGACTATTAACCTTTATACCTAAAACCTCAATTGTCAATATCCTTAACTTTCATTGCAATGATCATTTTATCAGAAAAATCTGATTCTTTTAGTCCCTCATTCCAGACTGCCAATCACATCTGCCAAAACATCTAACTTTCTTGATGGACTTCTTAAAGCTATATGTTGTAATCATAATGATCTTAAATATGTGAAACTGTGGAAGAGTATAATTTAAACTGAACAGAATAATAAGGTAAACAACACTACTTCTATTTATGCTTGATACTGATATTACCATTTACATTGCTATGAATCACTTTCATATCTGATTAGTGAAAAATCTATCCTCCATTTAATGGATTCTGCCACAGAATTTCTAGTCTGTCATTTTACAACAGCATACAACTTCAGATCTTCTACCCACATATAAGTCCATGTCCCTACATCTTACAAATAGAAACGTGGTTTATACTTAAACATGCAAACAACTTCTACTGTGTGAAAATAAAATTATTCCTTCTTAATGTGCCTAGTCACATCTTTTATTGTCACACTTCTCCAGTGCCTGGGCTTGTTTTCTCTTTAGATACAAGTTTCTCAGTGACTCCAATCTTCTTTCTGACATGCTTAATTCAATCCTACAACTTCTTAGCCTTTCTCAATTTGTGGGATTGAATTCTACTTGCCCTAACTTAAAAAAAGGGATTTAGCTTCAGACTCAGACATCTAAATTTAGGTGTCTACGAGTAGTCTGGTTTCCTATTTTAGTCCCTGGAAACCTGGAGCTCAATTTGATTGATCATGCATATATTGCTAATGTTATTTCAAATACCCTGTGGTACTCAAGATACTTATGTGGTAGATATGATTCAAGACCTAGGTACATAATACAATGATATGAAAATTGATGCTCTTCTGCAGTTGATGCTCTTCTGCTGCATGTCAGGAAGGATATGTGGGAGCATCTCAAATAGCACTTAGACAACTGAAATAGGTACCTGTTTGACTGGAGTCAGAAAACAAAACTTAATTAAATTTAATATATAGTATGGAAGGAGATAAAAACTCTTTTGAACCTGCTGGCTGTATTGTCCAGTACTGTACTGACTACAGTGGATGCTTAGACACCTAGGGCACATAAACCCAGCTACACTGCATAAACACAAGCAAACTGAATCTCACCTATGCTGTCTACTTCTTTTTTCTGCTGCAGTGTTCTCCCAATATAATTCTCCTGATTTTTTTTTTTTTTAACATAACCTTTTTCTCCCATGGCAAATAATCTTTTAGATCTGTTTTTCCTCAGATTCATCACAAATCTAAATACTGACTTGCTTATGTCTCCATCTTTTTTCTTTCCCTCCTACTTTTCTGTCGTTTATATTCTCACCATGCAAATGGTCATTGATGGGATCCGTTTACCCTAAATTTAATGTTTGCAGTGCAGATTCCAACTTTAAAGATCCAGCTTTGCCTCCCTTTGCAGCCAGTGTACAAAGGCAGGCGCTTTTAAAAAGTGGTCCACTGGGCTTCCTTTAGGTAGTAACTCTAATATGATAATAATTATAGTTCTATGCTTCCAAATGCCTATTTTTATCCACTGAATACTGTTTAGGAAAGTTATTTGTCAATAAAACATAAGAATGCAAGTGGAACAATTCTAGAAAGTTAGGGATTTCCCCTGTTTTGTCATTAATATTTACTGCTCAAATCACAGATAAACAATTCTTCTAATTTAATGCCAATTATCCCATAACACGTCTACCAATATTTTACCTCTATATATACAACCACAATGCTCGACTTACTAACCCCACGTGTGTTTCAAAGCGATAAAAAGAAAAAAAAAAAGAAAAGAAGAAGAAAAAAGTACTTGCCTATTATTTGTATGTTATTTTCCTGTTTGTTTTGGCAAGCTGAAGGAGGAGCCCAGGGAAAGTTCGCTCATCCTTTGCAAACTTGCCACTTTGCTGCCAATATTTGATCTCCAATCCTACATCTTGTTTATTTTCTTTGTAATGAATTATCATTATGGCATTGTGCCTTTTGAACCAACTTCATTGATATAAAAATGTGCTCTGATCTGGCCAAGTGAAAAATATGTAATGTCTTCTAACAGTGATTCCAGTGAGAGTTCCTTTAGGACCCTTTTTAAAAATAATGAGATGGTCATAACTCTAAACCAATGAATATTCATCAGTGTAGACATTGCCAGTCCAAACTAGCTTGCAAGTTAAGAAAAATGAAAAACAGTTCTTGATCAGCTTTTGATTGTGATTTTTGAAGTGATCCAAGCAACTCATGTACAAGAGCAGACTTGTAATTGGCTTATTGGACTGAAAGTGGGCATACATCTCCTGTGGCAAATCCCAGCTAATGTAGTGAGTAGTTTTAACAGTGTAGAGAACATGGAAAGTCATACAAACTGTGTGCAGGAGAAAGAGATTACTAAAATACATCAAAAACAGTGGAAAAACAGCTGATAATTCAAGAGTCAGTTTGAAAAAAAAAATAAAAATACTCTAATTACCTTTTATTTTGTTTGAATATACATTGCAATTTGCAGTGATGCATTACTCTATTTCCATAATACACAGTAAGCATATGCCATGGAATATATTAATTTAGGTTTTAATTCAAAGTAATAATTTGATATTGTCTCAGGTTCTGTTACTTTAGGAAAACTTTTGAAATGGTTTGAGTTTGACCCAAACTGTCCATGAGTGAGGCTGATTGTTACATGTTTGTGTTAAACTGCAACCAGAGAACTCTAGTGGTATGTAATCTGGAAGCATCCCTCAGATTAAGGGAAGGAAATGTCTTTTTTTCTTTCCTCCTTAATTACCTCATGCTCCAGACTTTCCTGTCTTATGTCCTTGCCGATGTACAATGGAGCTGGTAGGTTATGGCAGGTGCTGTTAAAACTATTGCTCCATTCCCAAAAGAGTATCATGATGCTGTCCATTTTATACCTAAGGATAGAGATGAATGTGACAATTCAGCCTAAGACTGAACCTAAGTACTTTGGGGAGACCATTGTCACAGCCTGGTTGCAGACAGCTGTAATGACATAGAAGAAAATGCCAAGAAAAAGGCAATTCTTAAGAAAAAAGCACACTTATTTAGAATTACCTTTACATGCACCTCTATGCAATTTGTGATTAGGCATCACTGATTTCCAGATAAATTATGTATTTATAAGTATAACAGGAAGGTCTGATTCTAATAGCTTAATAGAAAATAAACTGCATTGATTTAAATTCCTGCTTTGGGGTTTAGGACAATATCTGTCTGTCAGCAATTACTCAGACACTTGTATGAGGAGCAAATAATTTCATATTTACTACTTATGAGATCAAGGTCTGTGTGTACGTGTATAATTCTGAACCATCTGGCAGCTGACCTCCATGGGATGACCAGTTAAGCCAGGCAGTAGAGTGGCTGAGCTAGATGTATGAACCCTTGGGAGCTAATACTGTGCAACATCTTAATTAATGACCAGGATGAAGGACTTGAGTGCACCCTCAGCAAGTTTTCAGATCATACAAAACTGGGAGGAGTGGTTCATACACCAGATGTCTGTGCTGCCATTCAGAGGGACCTCAACAGGGTGGAGAAACAAGAACCTCATGAAGCTCAGCAAATTAAAATGACTGGTCCTGCATCTGGGGAGGAATAATCCCAGGCACCAGTATACACTGGAGGCTGACTGGCTGGAAAGCAGCTTTGCAGAAACAAACAACAGTGTGCCCTTGTGGCATAGAAGGTGACCTGACTCTTGGTCTGTGTTAGGAAGAGCATCACCTGAAAGTTGAGGGGAGTGACTCTCTCTCAGCTCAGGTAAGACACATTTGGAGTGCTGTGTCCAGGTCTGGGATTTGCACTAGCACTGTAAGGTGTCCAGAGGAGACCCACCAAGCTAGTGAGGGGTCTAGAGAACAAGTCACATGAGGAGAGGCTGAGGGAATAGGGCATGCTTAGTTTGGAGAAGAGGAGGCTGAGGGAGACGTCATTGCCCTCTACAGCTACCTGAAAGGAGGTTGTAGAGAGGTGGGTGTTGGTCTCTTCTCCCAAGTGAATAACAGANGTCCCTTCCAACCATGAAAATTATATGATTCTACAGGAGAGACATGAACATACTACAGCCAGTCCAGCAAAGTGCTATGAAGATTAAGGGACTCGAGAATCTCCCTAAGCATGCTGGGACTGTTCAGCCTGGAGAAGAGAAGCCTTGGAGGATCTTATAGACATGGATAAATACCTGCTGTGAGAGTAAAGACGACAGAGTCAGGCTCTTCTCAGTGACAGGACATGGGGCAATGGGCAAAAACTAAAATTCAGGAATTTCCATCTAAACATGAGGAAAAACTTTTTATTATGAGGATGGTCAGATCCTGGAACAGATTCCTCAACAAAGCTGTGGAGTTTTCATCTTTGGACATATTCTAAACCCAACTGAACATAACCCTGAGTGACCTGCAGTAGCTGTCTCTGCCTGAGCAGGGCTTGGACTAGATGATTTCCAGAGATGCCTTCCAGATTTGGCCATTCTTTGATTCTGCAATGATACTGATGATGAGTTTTAATGATAAAGCTAATATATCTTTTAAGATTTATTTTTATTTTCCTACCCACAAAGAAAAAGAAATAAATATAGAAAGCAACACACAATGCATTTTTTTGACATGAAATACAGAGGTTTGCTTCTGAAATTTTGGTGTGTAAACGTCATTCATTGCAAATGGAATCTTGTCTGGGAGCTTTCTTAAATGATGACCATAACAAAAAATCATTGTAATGGGGCTGATTGGGATGAAATTAGTTATCTTCACAGCAGCCTGTATAGTGCTGTGGTCTCTGTGATAAAAACAGTGGTGATAACACTTAGATGTTTTAGCTACTGCTGAGCAGTGCTTGCAGTGTCAAGGTCTCCTCTGTTTCTCACTCTGTCCCCACCCAGGATGCAGACTCAAGGTGAGAAGGATGTTGGAAGGGGACAGAGCCAAGACAGATGACCCAAAATTACCAGAGATGTTCCATATCATATAACATCATGCTCAGCAATAGTGGTAGTAGTTTTTTCTGAAGTACCCATTGCTAAGAGACTGGCTGGACATCACTCAGCTGGTGGGACATACTGAGTGATTGCCTTTGCATCAGTTGGGCTGCTTTTATTTTATCCCTCCCCTTTTTCCCTCCCTACCCCCATCTTCACTTATTAAGCTGTCTTTACCTCAACCCGCAGGTTTTTCTTGATTTTGTTTTCCATTTATGTCCCCATCCTTCTGGGGAAAAGTGAGAGGCATCTGGGTCCAATCCTAGCTGCTGGCTGGCTACAACCCAGAACAATCGTTTAGATCATTTAGAGAAAATACAGATATGAATTCACATAGTAGTAATAGAAAAATCAAGGCTAAAAGCAACTATTGTAAGCATGTTAGCATTTGAAATTCTGCTATGTTAAGCAAAGACAGAAAAACCATATAGGTTTCATGACACACAGTGCTGTATTTTGTAGCTGCTAGAGTAAGATTAGTGGTATAAATGACTCTCAATCATCCAGATTATTTAGATATCATTCACAAAATTGCAGCAGTTCCAGGCTTGTGCTGTTTGAATATCTTATGACGGTATTCTATTTAATTGACTGCACACAACCTAAAAGTGGCAGTTTTGCAAAATTACTTTTCATTTCGCTTTACATTTTTATTTGACAGACCACAGAGCTATGAACAAAAGGGCAGTGAAGATGGCTTGAGGAAAATTGTAGGAGACAGTCTTACTTCTGTTATCATCTGACTTTCGCTGGTACTGCCTAACACTCATGGGAGAAACAAATTCATTAAATAGGTATGCAACTTACATATTACTTAGCATGAGTAGCCTACTTGTAAGGTAGGACTGATTTGTTTCTTTTGGTCCTCTCATGCCTGAACTCCCTGCACCCCACTAAGTCACCTAATTCCCTGAATGGATGGGCAGTTTGACTGCATGCTCATTCGTTTGTCTTAATTTGGTGCCTGAGGCTGAAGCCTGAGTTGCATTTTTCAATTATGGACAAGTGCAAGTGAGAAGCACAGTATATGGGTGCATCATAGAATCATCAAATCATAGAATCATCCAGACCAGAAAGGACCTCCAAAGGTCATCCAGTCCAACCTCCCTGCAGTCGCAGGGATACCCCCAACTAGACCAGGTTGCCCAGGGCCTCGTCGAGCCTCACCTTGAATATCTCCAGGGAAGGGGCTTCAACCACCTCCTTGGGCAACCTGTTCCAGTGCTCCACCATCCTCAGAGTAAAGAATTGGGTTTTAATATCCAATCTAAATCTGCTTTTCTCCATCTTAAAGCCATTGCCCCTCATCTTATCACTGTGGGCCTTGGTAAACACTCTCCCCAGACTTCCCATAGGCCCCCTACAGGTACTGGAAGGCTGCAATTAGGTCTCCTTGGAGCCTCCTCTTCTCCAGGCTGAACAACCCCAGGTCCCTCAGCCTATCCTCATAGCAGAGGTGCTCCAACCCCTTGATCATTTTCGTGGCCCTCCTCTGGACCCACTCCATCAGGTCCATATCCTTCGTATATTGAGGGCTCCAGAACTGTGCACAGTATTACAGGTGGGGTCTCACCAGAGCAAAGTGGCAGAACCACCTCTCTAAGTGCAGATCCTCATCAGTTCAGGACAAAACTGGTTTTGTAAAATAGGTTTCAGATCAAGTATTTCACTGCGAAATTTCCCCTGTTTGAACTTTGTAGATACTCTGTTTTAATAGCCACATGAAAAATATTCAAATATAAGAATTCATTAATGCAAAGTAGGTTGTTATTATATATATGCCAGCTACCATATTGCAAAATATCCTGGTTTATTGAAAGGTTGGACCTGATGCCAGCTTTCTAGGCACTGTTAGAAATGAAGACAAAGGTCTGATTTTCCGAAATGACAGAACTTTTCTAACCAGATGCAGCTGGAACAGGACTGATTTCCCAGAGGCTACTTCATCACCCAGTAGTTGAAATTCAAGGCACACTTTTGAAAATTTTGGCTATAAGATACTAATCCCATTCGCCCTTTATTTTTATATCTGCATCCATCATTGAATAACATGCATCTAGACTGGGGGCAAGTGTAGGATGACTGCTTTACTGATGCTGGTCCTGTTCCCTAATCCCATAGCAAAAGACATGTGTACATCAGCTCCTACACACTACCATGAATGTAGGAAGTGTTCACCACATTGAATGCTAGTTTGTGTTCAGCTCAGGATTTATCAAGGTATTTTACTTAGAATGAACATTCAGAGATTATTTTTCCCAGTAAAATTAATTTAATTTAAACCTTTTGTAGAGTTTGGGTAAATTCATTGTTTTTTCTAACTCTTCTGCCTAAGTGACTAGACTACATGAGACAATGTAAGAAAAACTATTGCACAAGAGGGAAAATCCACCCATTCCTACAGGTAGATTCAACGTTTTATAGTGACCTGTATGTTTACAAGACATTTTTAGATACTTATGCAGCTCTTAAACTGGTAAATTTATAAAAGAAAAAAAAAAAAAATCAGTACCAAAACTTTTCCCTTGGAAAATGGTGAAGTCTNAAAAATCAGTACCAAAATCTTTCCCTTGGCAAATGGTGAAGTCTTATATTTCACCCTTATAGTCACTCCTACTGAGCTTCCCTCAGTGGTAATGCTGAAACGGTTCTGAACTAGTAAAATAAACCTTTAAAAAGTTTCAAGCAGATTTTCTTGATTTAAAAATGATGATTTATGATTATGCGAACTAGGTTTAATATGCATTAGGAATTCAAATGCTGTTGCAATAATTTTTTAGTAAAAGCTGCTTTTTAGAACTACCTTTGCACATTCTCTCCACAAGCAATAATTCTTCATCTATAGAGTAATTTATTTCTTCTGGTTTTAATATGTTACAGATGAATGGTTGTATGTCTTTCCTGTTAGAGCATTACAAGACAGTCCACTTTTGCATTAGGCTGGTACTACAACAGATACCTGTGGTGCTCTTCATGGTTCATGTGGTACTAATTTAAATGGGAAGTTGCACATATTTCATTGAAACACTTGGTAAAGCCAGCTTTCACAGAAGGGTGCAAATGATGGACTGTTCTCTGTGTGCAGCTGAACTGCTCTAAATGTGTCAGTGAGGGTTATGGATCATTTCATTCACCCATCAGCTCTGGTCCGCTGTGTGTACAAATCACAGTATAGTGTCATCCAACAGAACATTCCTGACAATACTAGAACATTTATAGTACTGCCATTTTTAATAGGAGTTCTGCAACCCTGTTTAAATAGTATTACTTCTTTAACTCTTTAAATTCTGAATTTGAAGTCATTTTTTGGTTTCCCTCTCTGTTAGTTGTAGCATCCCCAGTTTAGACTCTGCTCCTTTTTTCTTGGCTTCATAGCTACTGGGAAAGGAAATAAGAAACACTCAAGGTCAAAGTTAAGTTGCAGCTAGGACCTTGCATTCAAGAAACTTTCAGTCTCTGCAAATGGTGTGTTATTTTCTGTTTTTTCCTGTAGCAGTGATCTTTGGATAATTCAATATCCCCTGAGCATACAGTCCCTTTAAATATCAAACAGTCCACCTCCATTCTCTGTCAAGAATCAATTGAATTGATGATAAATGTTACATGATTAGTGAATCCTTTGTCTTTCCATTGTCAGGAAGAAAAACATTTTTGGCANGTGGCAGAACCACCTCTCTAAGTGCAGATCCTCATCAGTTCAGGACAAAACTGGTTTTGTAAAATAGGTTTCAGATCAAGTATTTCACTGCGAAATTTCCCCTGTTTGAACTTTGTAGATACTCTGTTTTAATAGCCACATGAAAAATATTCAAATATAAGAATTCATTAATGCAAAGTAGGTTGTTATTATATATATGCCAGCTACCATATTGCAAAATATCCTGGTTTATTGAAAGGTTGGACCTGATGCCAGCTTTCTAGGCACTGTTAGAAATGAAGACAAAGGTCTGATTTTCCGAAATGACAGAACTTTTCTAACCAGATGCAGCTGGAACAGGACTGATTTCCCAGAGGCTACTTCATCACCCAGTAGTTGAAATTCAAGGCACACTTTTGAAAATTTTGGCTATAAGATACTAATCCCATTCGCCCTTTATTTTTATATCTGCATCCATCATTGAATAACATGCATCTAGACTGGGGGCAAGTGTAGGATGACTGCTTTACTGATGCTGGTCCTGTTCCCTAATCCCATAGCAAAAGACATGTGTACATCAGCTCCTACACACTACCATGAATGTAGGAAGTGTTCACCACATTGAATGCTAGTTTGTGTTCAGCTCAGGATTTATCAAGGTATTTTACTTAGAATGAACATTCAGAGATTATTTTTCCCAGTAAAATTAATTTAATTTAAACCTTTTGTAGAGTTTGGGTAAATTCATTGTTTTTTCTAACTCTTCTGCCTAAGTGACTAGACTACATGAGACAATGTAAGAAAAACTATTGCACAAGAGGGAAAATCCACCCATTCCTACAGGTAGATTCAACGTTTTATAGTGACCTGTATGTTTACAAGACATTTTTAGATACTTATGCAGCTCTTAAACTGGTAAATTTATAAAAGAAAAAAAAAAAAAATCAGTACCAAAATCTTTCCCTTGGCAAATGGTGAAGTCTTATATTTCACCCTTATAGTCACTCCTACTGAGCTTCCCTCAGTGGTAATGCTGAAACGGTTCTGAACTAGTAAAATAAACCTTTAAAAAGTTTCAAGCAGATTTTCTTGATTTAAAAATGATGATTTATGATTATGCGAACTAGGTTTAATATGCATTAGNAAAAAAAAAAAAAATCAGTACCAAAATCTTTCCCTTGGCAAATGGTGAAGTCTTATATTTCACCCTTATAGTCACTCCTACTGAGCTTCCCTCAGTGGTAATGCTGAAACGGTTCTGAACTAGTAAAATAAACCTTTAAAAAGTTTCAAGCAGATTTTCTTGATTTAAAAATGATGATTTATGATTATGCGAACTAGGTTTAATATGCATTAGGAATTCAAATGCTGTTGCAATAATTTTTTAGTAAAAGCTGCTTTTTAGAACTACCTTTGCACATTCTCTCCACAAGCAATAATTCTTCATCTATAGAGTAATTTATTTCTTCTGGTTTTAATATGTTACAGATGAATGGTTGTATGTCTTTCCTGTTAGAGCATTACAAGACAGTCCACTTTTGCATTAGGCTGGTACTACAACAGATACCTGTGGTGCTCTTCATGGTTCATGTGGTACTAATTTAAATGGGAAGTTGCACATATTTCATTGAAACACTTGGTAAAGCCAGCTTTCACAGAAGGGTGCAAATGATGGACTGTTCTCTGTGTGCAGCTGAACTGCTCTAAATGTGTCAGTGAGGGTTATGGATCATTTCATTCACCCATCAGCTCTGGTCCGCTGTGTGTACAAATCACAGTATAGTGTCATCCAACAGAACATTCCTGACAATACTAGAACATTTATAGTACTGCCATTTTTAATAGGAGTTCTGCAACCCTGTTTAAATAGTATTACTTCTTTAACTCTTTAAATTCTGAATTTGAAGTCATTTTTTGGTTTCCCTCTCTGTTAGTTGTAGCATCCCCAGTTTAGACTCTGCTCCTTTTTTCTTGGCTTCATAGCTACTGGGAAAGGAAATAAGAAACACTCAAGGTCAAAGTTAAGTTGCAGCTAGGACCTTGCATTCAAGAAACTTTCAGTCTCTGCAAATGGTGTGTTATTTTCTGTTTTTTCCTGTAGCAGTGATCTTTGGATAATTCAATATCCCCTGAGCATACAGTCCCTTTAAATATCAAACAGTCCACCTCCATTCTCTGTCAAGAATCAATTGAATTGATGATAAATGTTACATGATTAGTGAATCCTTTGTCTTTCCATTGTCAGGAAGAAAAACATTTTTGGCAGTTGCAGTATAACACTTTCCCATTGCTTAGATTTTACAGCTGAGAAAAGAAAGAAACTTGCTGAAATTTAAAGGGAACTTTGTCAGTGGTTTCATGTCATGGATGAGAGAAATTGTAACAAGAAACCTATTGTCATGACTACTATCATGCAAAGGCATGTATTTATATTTAAGGAGTGGCTGTTTTAACTCTTACTTCTTTTGTGTTACTTTTCTTACAATAGAAATGGTTCCTTCTAATCCTGTGCAACAGACTGATAGAACTTGCGCACAGAAATGGTAGTGACCAGACAAATTCAGGCTCATCTTTATTCTGTAATTGCTATTCAAAATCAAGGGTTGCAAGTATTCATTTTTCCTGAAGAACTGGTGACATCTAGGAGCATGGGTGATGTTCACACTCTTGAAGTTAAGGTAGCTTATTCAAGATACTGAAGTTATAAGTCCTTGGTAAAGTGAAAGCTACATCCACTGGACACTGATGGGCTCCTAACTTGGACTTTCTGTTTTCTCCATGGACTATAGGAAGACCCATCAACTATGCTAGGTACCAAAAATGAGTGGTTAAACTTACACAATATGAGCATCTCCTATTTGGCCAATTATAGCTTCAGAAGTATGTATTTTAAAAATATGGATTTGGTTTTAGTAGAAATTTTAGTAGCTGGTAACTTCGCATATCAGTTCGCTGTGTCATGGACCTTCAGAAAGTAGACAATTTTGGACCAGCGTTACTTCCCTTGAACATACTTCAGCTATTTTTTTTATACCAGGCACTGTCATTCTATATATCCCCTAGATATATGGGGAGTGTTCTGAAAGCAACACTCTTAAAAATAAGAAAAAAAAACAACAAAAAAACAACAAACCAAAACCAAAGCTGATACCAGCGATACTTTTTTTTTTTTTTTAATTGAATAACATGGGATTTTTCCTCAATGTGACTAAGCTTATAAATACATCCTGGTGTTAATAACACCAGAAAAATTTCTAACACCACTAACCATTTTTATCACTTGAAAAAAAACATTCTGGATCATCACTGGCAACCCCTGTATGTGTTAGGGTATTAACCACTGACTGTGGGTTACTTATTCTCTTTTAGATGTGGTAGAGAGTACTCTCTTGTGGACAGCGATAACAACTATGTCAACATTTGCATTTTTTTTACTGTATCAAACAATGCCCCTGCTCATGCTGAATGGACACATTACTGGCACACCCAGAAACAGAACCATGAGGTCTCATGGATTTTTTTATTACCATTTTCAGTTTATCATTGCTAAACTTTCACTTAGCCACTTCACAGAAACTGAATCATTTCAGTGCTTTTAGGTACCAGATTAGAGGCAGTTTGGGGGGGGGACACTCTTTACAAACACACAGTGACATCTTTATTCTCTCTGGTGGAGCACAATGGCAGCTCAAGAGGCTAACAAAAAAGGAAGTCAGTGAAAAAAATTTAACTCATTTTCTGGTTGTGGGATTATGTGGCTACTGATGATCATGCAGATTCCAGAATTTCTTCAAATATAATTTTTCTGTAGTAAAATCTAGTTACTATTCCATACTCAGTTTTTATGGGCCATGTTCTGCAAGGTTCAAGAAAAATTCCTTGCATAATTTTTAAATTAGAGACAATTAGTATAAATTTTGTTTGACTTGGGAGTATGATATAATTATTCCTTGCATGCTCTTAATCCATCAATAGCTTTTCCTTCTAAACTTTTGATTTTTCTATACATTTATAGTTAGTTAAACATTCATTTGCTAAATATATTTTTAAAACTGCACGTTGTAAAAAAAAGAAAGTTATTTTGAATAGTTTTGAATTTAGTCTTCCTCTTATGTATATGATAGAAAGTTTTCTGTTCTCCCATTGACTTCAGTGAGAGCAGTGTGAATCACTATTTTTGACTGTAAACATAAAATAACTGAAGAATTTGACCATCTTTATGTCTTTTGGCCCTGTGAGATCATTACTGGCTTGTTTTTTTATCTTTGTTGGCAACATCACTTCTCTCAGAGCTAGAGGGCAAGGGTCCACTCTTGGCTTTTGCAGATATGCATGCTGTGTTATGGAGACTCTCCAGCTTCTCCATAAATAAACCCTAACAATACCATTCATCCCCAGTGTAAGTGAAAAGAAAAGCCATTATACTTTCCAATTTCTGAAATTAAAGTTGACAGACAATGGCAATATGCTCTGAATATATGATTGAAATTATTTGTGAGATTAAAACCGTAAATTACTCCATTTCACACCATGTGTAAATAATGTTTCTTTGTGCCCCTTCATTCAAGACCGTATGCTTAGGAACAGTCACTTTTTCTTTAAAAAAAAAAAAAAAAATCCATTTGTTATAAATGAGACATGATTTCTTGCCAGGGAAGCTGACAGAGGAAAAAAAATTATGGTGATGGAGAAGATTCTTTTCATCTGCTTCTGAATGATCGCTGTGTGCTTCCTAAATTCCCTAGCTAAAAGCCAGCCTCACCACAGAAAAACTACTTGTATCCATTTCCCAAATTGAGTAATGGCAAGCAGATATTCTTGGAATATGTCTACACCCTGCAATGAAAGGCTGTGTTAGACGTACTCTAGCGCACTCTCAGCAAGCTGGTAAGTCTGTATAGCGAGGATATAAGCTTGTGACGCAGATGCTATAAAACCACATTAAAGTAGCATAGCCCTGACAGACAGGACTAATAAGCCCATATGCAGTGCCTCCTGCTCCAAAGATAACCCACTCCCAAATTGCTTGGGTACCTTAGTGTGGGACTTCACACACAGACAGTCTTGTCAAATACCACACAGGAATTTTATTCTTTTCCCTGGTTTCTGCAAGGGGAGGCTTATGGCTTCATCTTTAGACTTTAGATCAGTATAGCTGGATATTTGAAAGGCTGTACAGAGATGGGGCAAATCAAGAAAAGCATGAAAGAGAATTTTGCTGAAGGGGGAAGTTCAGCACCACTCACTGGTGCTTCTGCTTCTAAATGGCAGTCTTTTTCACGGGGAGCTCCTATTTAGGAGGCTTGCAGGCTGATGATAGCTATGATTTTTCCTAAAGCGGCTTTTTTGTTTGTTTTCTCCTACCCAGTGTGTACCCATGCACTGTGCACCAAGTAATTGACCTATATAAACCTGTAGAGAAACCTGATTGCCAGTAACACATGATTGTAAGAAGTTCGACATTATCTTGCATGTGTTGTAGTGATTATTTGACAAAGCATCAGTAGTGCAGGTTGTGTTTGACAAAAACAATAATGATGAAAAACGTGATTAAAACCTTAAGGACCAGGCCACGTTTCACAAATACTGATTGCTTAATTACCACTTACCCATTGACCAACACGTCCCTAACAATGAACCTTTGTTTTCAAGTGAACATTGCAAGTTCCAGATTGATTAGAAAAACATGAAATGAGTTTTCCTTCTCCTGTTTTACAAGTGTCCATTTTTGAGCCCGAGTGCATCGTGTTCCTACATCTCACACGGTTAAGCAAGGTGCAGGTTAGAATTAGTGGAATTCCTAAGCCATGAGAGAATTGCAAACTCTTTTCCCATTGATATACCACAAAGGAAGTGAACTTGGAAACTAATGTGGTTTTGGAGGAAAACCTGAATAGAGGCCTTAGTGGCGTTCAGTTTTCAGGAGATGGTATGTTGTTCAGTTTTGTCCAATTATCAATAAATAAGAGGGATTAGCTGCTGGTAATGGCACAGTGGACAAAAGACGCAGGTCACATGCAGTGAATTCAGAAAAGTGAGAGTGTATTTAGGAAAAAAAAACTTTTCCAAATTAGCAATAAAAAGAGATTATTAGGTTAACTGTTTAGTTTCTAAAGTAGATAAATCCTGATGATATGAATTCACTGCTGAATTATACCCTGAGTGATATGTCAAGGTTCATCTAACTTTCATCTTCTTGCTACAAAATAATCATTTAGCTCTCCATCTAACTTGCTGCACAAAAAGCCGAGCCTTTGGAAACTGATGAATATGACCTTGAGAACTGAAACCAAAAGAGAAGATAAACAGAAGACAAGAGAAACTTCAATTGGTTAAAATGTAGATTAATAATTTTTAGAAGTTTAAATGTCACTCTGTCTATTTGCCTGAAATTTGTCCTGAAGAGTAAAAATGCTAGAGTCTTTAAAGACAGAATGTGAGCTCTAACGGAAGGTGTTCACAACAGAAAATACGTTGATTTATGTTATGAACAGTTCCTTAGCTTTTATATTCCCTCTTTCAGTATCAGTTTAAGCAGTGAGGTAATCAAAGCTAATTAAGAAAAGTTTGTTATTTAGAGTTTAGAGATGCAGATGCTTTGAGACTGATATTTCACACTGTCCAGAAATCTGAGAAACAGTAGATCAAGAGTGATTCATACTCGCAGATTACTTTGGAGGCTCTGAGCTGGGGACAGAAAAGCACCTCCTGCTGTGTACACAGAGTCTAGATACCCAATAAATCTTTGCCACACTAGCTCTCCAAGAGAAAAAAAAAAAATACAGACAGAGAAAGACATGTAAGTGCTCACCAACAGAAATTTTAGCCAGCAGAACACTATCTAAAATCTGACAGTAATCATTATACTGATAAATTCTCTTGGACAACACATTCCCTATAGAACATCGTACACAAGGAGTTTTTATCCCATTCACTATATGTCTGAATGAATAATTTGTGGGAGGAGTAAGAAGAGAGATTATAACATTTGCAATATATATTTTCATTTTAAAACATCAAGATTTCTGCAAGCTGGCCTGCTGGACACTCTCAGTTTCCCCTCAGTACATGGAAATTGATATTTCAAGTTAGTTTAAAGCCCTGAATAACATGACAGGCACAGAAATGTCCACTGGTAGTTCTGTTGTTAAAAATAACCGGCTTAGTCAGCTGCCTCTTAAATATCCTTTCATCATGCTTGTGCTGAGGGTGCCAGAAATGGATATACCTCTGTCTGTTTTGTCAATTAGTTTTTGTCAACAAGCGGGAAAAGAAGGAAAAAAAGTCACGGCTAGGCAGCTTGTTCCATGAAGAAAATAAGCCCTCAGCATCCTATAGGTATTCTCTACATGCCTCCTGTGTTCCCAGCATAAACAATCAAATTTTGCAGGCATAGAGCAGATGAATGGCTGGGGGTACCAGACCACAGCTCCCCCATTTCTTCCCATGGAGCTGACCAGAGCCCCTGCCATTTAGGGGCCGTGCTGCTGAACTTCCAGGAGTTTACCGCTTTCCCCAGCAGCTACCATATGGTAATAAACCAAAGGCACATAGCAAGGGATGTTGTTCATTTTTGATTAGAGGAGGTTGGAGACACATATTCCATTTTATGAACTAAAATACCTGCTGCAGTTGGCTTGTGGATTGTACTTTTCTCAGGTATATGGCCTGGAAAATGGTTGATCTGTGCCAAGTAAGTGATGTTTATCAACTTGCCGCTTTTTATGAACGCAGGGGAGAAAAATGTGTATAACAGGATTATAAAGACTTGAATCAAATCCAGACAAACTGTTCTTGTTTTCTAATCTGCAAACACGTAAATACTGTTATAGCTCTGAAAGTAGAAAAAAAAAAGTGTAACTTTCCAAATAAAATTCCACTAAAGTCTGCAAAGTTAATTAATGTAATAAATATGCCTACACTATATTAGGCAACAAACCTAACACTGTTATCTCTTCCTATTTTCTTCCTGGATAACTCAGTACATCAGTATTCTGAGGCCTTGAACTATATACAGTACACTCAACTACTCACCACCCAAAGCCAAGTATTTCAGTAATACACAGCCGCAAGTTATAAACAGAAAGTGATTATGATTATATTTAGTAAAGTTTGGAGCCAGGATTTTCTATTGCAGTTTTATAGCAGTAGGTAGTATAAATTCCTTATTAAGAGGCTATAATTGCTGGAAGTGGCATACCATGTTTGTTTTACGAGACTATTATTGTTTAATAAAGGTGGCAATAGAAGACAACTGAGAAAAGTTAATGACACACATAGTTGGGAACTAAATCCTCTATAAAGTCCACAGACCATTTCTTGTGATGTTGACTAATCTTGCCACTTCTTAGTCATGGTCCAGTGGCTTGTGAAGATAATTATCGGATTCAGTAACTTGGGGAGCTTAGATCCTTGGACTATCTAAAAGTAGTGGATATTCCACTAAGTATCTCAAGCATTTTGGAGAGGAAAAAATGTCCTACTCAATATATGGGTTCAGGATGGATAAACTACTTTTAGTCTTGTTTTAGTAATTCAAAGGCCCATTCCTTTTCTCACCTTCCTCTCTCCTAGCAAGTATATCCATTTTTATTTTCACAAAGTATCGCGCTCAAGACTGCATCCAGGTCATAAATATCAGCATTCATTTTTCTTTCTCTTTTAAGGAATACAAATACAGGTCATCATATTTGCTTGCATTGTTTGATGCTTTTGTTATCTGAACAATATCAGCTAATGGTTCACTCTGACGGATTTTCACTGTACAACGTTTTTTTGCCACCACCAAGTCAGTAAGACTCTGATGAGAATGGTGTAGTGCTCATTATAAGTAAAGGTGTCTAGATCTGGGGTTGCTACCAAAATCTCTTGCTCCCTGGCTGATGGTCCCACTGGGAGCCTATCTGTGTGATCACACACAGAAAAGAGGGAAAGGTAAGGTAGCATCTGTCTGCAAACTCCCATCCTTCAGAAGGCTTCAGGGCATAGTATGGTGACCTACAGGTACAAAACAAAAAAAAAGAAAAGGGAGCTGAAGTGGCTAATGAAAAGTGTTTCCACTTCGGTTCATATTTGTATCCTCATTGACTGGTTTCAGTCATATCAAATCCAAACTTTGTTTCCAATGGCTCCCAACAGCTCAATAAATGAGTAAATTCTGAAATCAGTGCTTCCACAAAGTTTCCCAAACATTATCCCTGCTAACAGGGTACACTTCATGCAGTAATTTCATTTCTCATCTTCTGTTATTCCCCATTCCCAGATGTGCTAAATCTGACCTGTACTTTTACTAGGCTTGCTATTCCAAATTTCACCACATTGATTTTTTGAATCTCATTCTGACTGACATCATGGAACAGCACTAAAATGTGGTTCAATAGTCATTAAATAAGATATCTAGTACATTGACAATATTTTAGTGATTTTGTGATAGTGACACCAATAATCTATGGCTAGATTTTAACCTGTTCTTGACAGGGAATACTGGACTATATGCCTAAATGGAAGACAGTCCATTGCTTGGCCTTAGCTACTGCCAGTGTGGGGAGTAAAGGAATAGAAATGTAATTACTTCTTCTTCATTGTTGATATTGTTTCATTTGAGGAGTTTAAAAGGTTTGTTGGGGCTCCCTCCTTGTTTGTAGGGGGTTTTGTAGCTTTTTTTTTTTTTTTTCCACTACACAGGTTGTC
The DNA here is from genome assembly GCA_013398155.1 of Pedionomus torquatus. Classification (NCBI taxonomy): domain Eukaryota; kingdom Metazoa; phylum Chordata; class Aves; order Charadriiformes; family Pedionomidae; genus Pedionomus; species Pedionomus torquatus. The sequence continues at coordinate 320,712 of VZRU01016833.1, read as the reverse complement.
ACTCCAGTGCCAGTGTCAGTGGCTAGATTTTATTGTGTTAAGAAACATTTAGTGGTCAGACATATGCAAGTAGTGGAAGACAGTTGCACACTTAATTCTCCACACCAGTCTTGGCAAACAGTGGCTATTTTTTATTTTTCTTATAACTAGACTTTGCTTTTTAATATGCTACATTTCCATTTACTTTTGAAATATCCTCTAAGAGATGAGGTAATTGAAAGGCAAAAATAGAGTCTCTTCTTCAAAAGTATATGAAAGAAGAAACAAGTCGAGAAAATGTATATAAAACCGAAAGCAAGGTAACAGACACACACTTGGTTTTGGTTTCATGTGTATATGATACAGATGTGCTTTTCCACTCTTTTATTTAGACATGAGCAAATTCTTTTAGGCTAAATTCCCTCTCATACACAGACAGCAATGGTGCTTAAGAACATGAGAGGTCTAAAGGTACAGTTAATTTATCTCTGAGATAATACATTGTTGCTAAACAGAAGTGCAGGATCTAATGCTCTGGAGTTTCGTTTATTGTTTTTATTATTCTTTTTTTTCTGTGCTTATGGATAAGGACATGCACTGTCTGACATTCTGCTATATATTATATCACCTCTATCTCTGCAATTTAAGATGTAAAGAGCCAAGCTTAGAGAGCATAAACAGAACCAGTTCAACCAGTTTGCTCTTCAGGAGCTAAAGTCAAGAACAATAGGGATGAGATCAGAAATAATTTTCCAAGTTTTTTAATTAAAAAGAACACAAAATTTATTTTTGAAAAACAAATTCAAAATTCAAATTTTTGAGTTCTGATTAAAGCTGTTCCAATATAAACAATTAGGCATTCGAGGTTCCTGAACAGCAGCCTATGACCAGGCTGCATTTCATGCGCCACCTCACATATCACCTGTCTCTCAAACCTTCAGTAAACACCTTCCGACATGTGCATTTAATTTGTGGAAGAAAAACATCCCGTAATCCCACCACAAGGCACCTGTGTGAAATATTTGCAAGCTGCGGATAAGCATGCTGTGATTGTTGATACTGGTGAGGCTGGAGGAGGGTGAGGACTAGAAGAAAACTTTAGGTGGTAGAACTAACACATTTTCTCTTCATCAGTTAGTCAGTCAGAAAAACATAGGACACTGGTTCTATATAACTGTTGGCCAGCTCTAAGTCACGCCTGCAACTGTAAGGGCTCGCTGATGCACGCATGCACAAGACAAAAGACCCACATTAAGAGAACATTTCAATAAAGCTGAGTGAAGGTTTAGCTCTGAAAGTATTCACTTCACTCTTGTGTGTGCATATAGGACAATATGACAACTCTTCAGCAACCTGGATGTAAATGGGTATAAATAGCCATAATGGTAAAACTTTCTGTGGAGAAAAGGCTTCATCCCACAGCTTCTGAGCAACTGATGGCGTAAATAGGAGCTCTGCCAGGTAAAGAGGCTTAAACATCAGTTTCCTACAAAATGAGCACAACTCCCTGGCATGGTACAACTCTTCCCAAGCTCAAGATGAGGAATAAGGTGATGGAAGTCCCTGATGAGTTGGTTCTTTGTACTGAGAGGAGATCTGCTCTGGAGCCACACTAAATGTTATACCTCTATCCTCAAGGACACGAGAAAAGTGGAGATTTTTTGTACTGGTGATGTCCTTCTATCTACAGAGCCATGTTTCTGTTCATTGTCTTATGCTGACCACCTTGTATATGTCCCCTGGACTATGGTCTCTCCACCCTCTCTTGCACAGGTAGCTTCTGGCCTTACTGTTGAAGATCCCTTTCAGGTTGCAGAAAGGGGTCCTGTACATGAGAGATATACAATGTGAATGATGATGATTGGTCCAACCCACATTGTTTAGCAGGGTATGTGCTGTTGGATACAGGCACTTCAGGCAGGGATCTTCACAGATGTGAACTCTCAAGACTTCATGTACATGCACCCTACGACACAATAATAGCTTTCCTTTCCCAGCTGGGATGGGTTAATTGCAGCCCAGAAGATGTTTTCAACAATGGGAGCAATCAGGAGAAGCCTTAAAGTTCAGTCAGCCTGTTAGTCGTAGACTGTGTCCATGGGGTTTACTTGGTATGCTATATACACTTAAAGGCCTAAAGATTCTTTGATATAAGGCGCATGTGTCTGAGAGATGATGGAAGATTAAATGTGTATTTTCCCCTTTCCAATCACTTTGTGAGTTTCCCCCTTCTGACCCACATGTGAACATGTATATTTACATCGACATATATGTGTATACTTGTATATAAATATATTTATATATGTATGTATGTATATATGAACTTGGGCTTCCTCTCCTGTCACTTTTGCATGAACAATTTATGGGTAAGTTATATCCCTTTGCTCAAAATCTCTAAACTTGACCCAGATGAGCATGGATAAAAGGATGACTAGCTAACCAATTTGCGCTAGAATCCTGTTCTTGCTAAATAAAGCAAAACAAAGCAAAATCAAAGATTCAATAAAAGCAAAATCAAGATTCAATATTGTATAGGAATGGTTTCAATGGAAAAAAAAAAGTTATGCTGGAAGTCTAAATAATACAAAAACCCTTCAGAAAGACCCATTGTTGTAAACGGATCTGCACCTGTGGGAAACATCAAAGTCAGCATGTCTTTTCCTTTGAACTGTATTCTCTTTTGTCCTCCATTTTTCTTCTATATGTTTATATATCTAAAAATTCAACATTATGAATACACTGGTATATTTCCACCAATATTATGAGTTAATCCAAGCTAGAGCAATAGCTCAACAAAATATTCTTTGGGGATATTGCTGTAAGCAGAGTGTATTTATTTACCTATTTCTTTTCAAAAGCAAGATGGCAGAATTTTCAAATGTTTCCAGCAGTGGTCTGCTTCCACTAAAATCACTATTGCTTCAGAAATTCAGGTTAATTCTGATTGCTTTTGAAAATCACACGTGAAATTTTCTATTAGGGAAACCTTCTCTTACGTAGTCCTAGGTCTGAGTAAGGAACAAACAAATACTATAAAAAGTGAATTCAGAATTTTTTCTTGTTCTGGGAATAACTCTGGGTGGACAAAGACTGGGTCACATGCACTGTACAAATATATTCAGTGATGTTATTTTCCTGTAGTGTTTGCCCAATAGATTGCTCATAAATATTAATGTTTGTTCAGCTGTTTTCTCCATGTTAGTGGTACCATCTAAGGGAATATTCATAGAATAAAGGCCACATTTTGACAATCTAGCAAGAAAATGATGCTAAGACTTTCAAATATTAACATCCTTAAAACGAAGCTCAATATGCATTCTATATCCATAGTCCCATTATTAATTAAACAGTATTGTTTAAGTTTTCCTTTATAAATAGTCAAAGAAAGTAAATGGCATTAACTTTAAGCCAAATACTTCACAAAAAAGATCAATGTATCTTGAAGGGTGACTATTCCTCTCAAGAAATCCATCAAAACCCTGTGTAGTTATTTTTTTTTTATTCTAAGTACGTGTAAACTGATAAAAAAAGGAAGTAAATATTCAAAAGAGGATAAAACTGAAGGAAGAATTGCCCATATTGAATAAAAAGAAAAAAGTCTAAGAAATCAGTAATACCAAAAGCAGCTAGGAATAACATTAAAAATATCAAATGTATGAATTTTGAACACAGTCTTAGCTCATCTGCCATCTCCACACACCACAGTCTTAGCAGGACTGCTGCAAGAAGCTTACAGTGAAAAAAATCCATAAAACTGTTTGCATAGCAATATTAAGGATGGCAGGAAAAATTTTTTTATGACAGTTTCCCCTTGTTCTCTTGTTTTGCAAATCTCTTTTCCCTTGATAAGGAGTATTTCGGACATGCTAATGTAGAATAACCTTTGTAAGTCATTCTGTTGGGAAGTCACACTTCTGTTCAATGTTTGGTTGTGAGCAGTCTATCAGTCTAGATCTTGCAGGGATTAATGAGTGGAAACATACAGAGCATGCAGAGCAGTCTGTCATCACAAATAGAGCTTTTGGCTCTCAGAGCCTGGTGAAAATGTTAGTTTTTTCAAAGGATACAACATACTCTGTACTGTATTCATTTTATGACTCTGCTAGAGAATGATACGCAGTAGGAGCTCATAGATCCTGCACACTTCTCTTAAGGGTTGTAATGCACATCTTTAGGACTCTCATGTGACAGCATAATGACAGCGGCATCTCTACTGGTATCACATGCCAAATAATGGTCACCGGGGGACGTCTCCTTCATGAAGGCCTGTGAATGTTTTACGTATGCTAGCAAGTTAAGAGAATACTCCTTGTGCCATGCAGGTAAGCTGGAAGCATCAGAAGTTCCTTCTTAATCTTCCTTTCATTTATTTTCTGACTCTGCTTTCTGTGGTATTATAGACAAAATCACCCATGAAGACACAGCCCACAAGGGTGACACCTCTAATAAACTCTTAATGAGGCTTCCTCTGCACTCTCTGCAGAAACAAAACATTGTAAATATAGAAATTCCTTGCATCTAGAGCTACCTGTGCTGGCTTCATTTTTGCTCTTTTGAGCTTTAAACAGCTTCAGTTTGCGGTTCTGAGATGTCTAACTACAGATACATCTCATTACTTCTTGACTGGCAACATTTTCTTCAGCTGAATGCAAAAAACTTTGACCAGAAAAGCCTCAATCTTTTAGCAGACTGAATACTGATAATTTATTTGAATGCTTTCACTTGGGGATCCCATGGGTGTAAGCACAGTATCCAGTCATGAGCTATTAAATTACCCATATTTCCCCACAAAGGATGAGAAGTATTTATATTTGCTTTATGCATTTGTGTGCCTGACTGCATTTTTTTGTTAACTCCATGAGATTCTACTTTCCTGCTATCCTTCTATATGTACTGCCCTGCTGTACCTCCATGCAGATCTCTTTGATATGTCATCGTTTTACTTCTAGCTTTACTGATGTGTATGTATTTATGTACAGTTTGTGCTAGTACATATACACATATAGGAAGTAACATATAGGAAGTAAATATGTACATTTGAAAGGAGTTTAGAGAATAAAATCCAAATGACATTAATTAATCTGCATATAGTGAAATCAGAAAATAATTCAAACTGAAAAAATGACCATAGAACTCTTTATAAAATGATTTTTTTTTTTTTCCCTCAGGAAGATATAAGAAAGAAGATATACATTTATGGGAAGTTCCTTAGCAAGGGTAATAATATAAGAAGGGGAAAAAAGAAGGATCAGTGATTCATTAGAAACTATTTTTCCTTCTTATGAAATATGAAAAGAGAAAGTGAAAGAAAACACAGTAAAATCTCATTTACTCTGAAGAAGCATAGACTTGTCAAGGATATTATCATCAGGATTTGAATTTTCTTCCACAGTTAACTGGATTTCTTTTTGGCTGAAAAGGAATTTCAAAACATCATTAAAATAAAACATGACCTTAAGGGAAAAAAAAAAAAAAAAAAAAAAAAGATTAACTTTAATTCTTCCAGAATGTTTGTGATTATTCAAAAACACATTTGGAGGGCAAGGTCAGCACCTTCCTTATTTATTTCAGATAACCTAAAACAGGAAAGTGTAAAATAGGTACATCATCATTATGATTTAGTACTTATGGATTATTATGATCTCATGTTCTCATGCTTAATTCTCACTGTAAAATATCTCTAGCTAGGAATAAACACTATGGAAAATGATGAGGCAGATACATATTTTTCACACTTCAAGCAGATTGCAAAAATTCAGAAAGTTTTATGTAGTATTCACTTTTAATGTTTGACTTAGTACTGAAATAACATCACTCTATCAGATCCCAGAAAACTGTCACTAGAAATGGTGAGAAGGGCAGAACAGAAAGATGATTTTGCGGATAATGTCCCAAAATACAAACTATGATGGCTTTCCCAGTAATATCTTCCTCCATGTTCTGGAGACAGCCATGGTAAGGACAGCTGAGTAGGACAATATTTTCACCAATGACACATATTTCCTACAGCTGGAAGTGGTTTACCTCAGGACTGAGGAACTTACGCAGACTGATGAACTGGGGACAAAAACTGTGGTTGAGTAAAGTACTGTGTGTAATTTCTGTAATTTCAAAGCATTGGCTTAGGTTTTGATTCTTTACAGACAATTTTTGTTCTGCATAGTCTTTAATGGAAGATCACTTTAAACCAGAGCAGAAAGCAGAAGTTTTTATTAAAAATATCTAAATAGGATACTTGACAGCTTAAAAATTCTTCACTTACAAACATTTTGGATCAGGAGGTTGTTTGAAATTGCCTATTTCTTACACAAAGCTTCATTTCAAACAAATTGAAGTTTTGGAGTAAAACAAATAGATTACTTTTAGTTTGTTTTGAATGCAGAACTTCTTTCAGTCAAGAAATACAAATCATTTCAGATGCTGTGGAATTTTTTTTAAACGTTATTTCTTGAAGAGATTGTGATGGGGTATCCAATTCCAGTGGTCACAAGGAATGCTGTAATAAGATTTACTTATCTTTTGTTCATATCAAAGGGTTGTGCTGCTGACCTGTAAGCAGGACTCTTTGTTGACATCAATACAGGACTTATGTTAGCAATTGTAATACCTCCATTGTTGACAGCAATGGTTGCTGCTGTTACCTGTAAGGACCTATAGCATGGCCAGCCAGGCTAATTGCACTAATAGCAAGCAGTCTTTCACCTTGAGCTCGGACTCAGCATCTGTCTAGTTGTTAGGACTGCATTGCAGAATGAAAGCTTTCTTGAAGAGGTTGTTTTCTAAAGATGCCGGATGCTGCCACAAAAAATAGGTCCCTTAAGGAGGCGTCCTAGGGCCTCCAACAGTATTATCAGACCATACAACTGTCCCAGCACCTTTAGTCTTTCCTCTCTGTAATGTAACTGTTAAGGATATTGCAACCTCAATATCTCAGAACAACAGTTAGATCAGGAATTAGACATGACTGGAACAGATGCTCCACAAATGGAGATTAAAAACGGGTGTTTCCTATCCTGTAAAATGTTGGGGTGGAATTTTCTTAATTCCATTGAGAAATACCTCTCTTTGAGTAACAGCTCTGACTAGGAAATGTGTAAAGTAATACCAGTTCAAAATAATCTGTGCAATGACCTAAATTAGATGCATATATGAATGTATATATATACAGCTATATGCATTGGTGTGTGTATATAGTATTTGTACTATATTTGTACTATATAAATCAGGTTTTTAAAAGAATTTTTTTATATTTTAACCATATCATGATTAGTTACTGCTCTGCAAAAATTAAATTACAGAATATATGATTATTAATTCAGAATATATCCTTATCCTATCCCACCAGAATAGTTGGCCACTGGGACTTTATTTATCCTTCCTGTAGAGTCCATTCAATCAGCCTTCATATCTCCCCATCACTTCCTCACCTGTCACTTCCACCTAACAGACACACAGCTCTGCACAAGCGCACAGAGAAACTCAGCATTTTCCGTAATCAACCAAATAGCCTGAAGTGAAAGACAAACACGATGCCTGAAGCAATGTAGCTTGATTAACACTGAATAGTTCTTTAAAGTGATCACATGAACTTTAATCTGAAAGATTGCTTTGAATTGTTAAGGGTGGAATCTGTTGCTATGAGAGTTGTCAAACAACTGTGGTGAATTTAATGTGTAATAGATGATAACCTTTGTCGGTTTTAATATTGAATTCCATGTTACTGATCCTAGTAAATAATCCTTACCTTCCCCTAGTGAATACCTGCTATATCCCAAAGCCCTACACAGTACGCAAAGACATTTTAGTAGAGCGTTTTTCATGTAAAGCACACATACTGTATAGATCTGACCTCATCACTGGTTGCCTCAGGCTATCTTCTGTATACCGTCTGTTTCTTGATTTTCTCCTGAGGTTGTCATTATCTAAGGTTTGTAAATATTTCAGAAATTTGAGACTTGTATAACAATTGCAAGAATCATATTGCCGTTACTCTGAATTTTCAGTAGCACTCAGGCATTCTTTTTTTTTTTCTATTTTCTCTATTTTAGTTTAGATGGTACAAATTTTACAATGCATGATTTAGCTGTAATTGAAATTACAATCTCCTTACAGTCGTTTTAACCAAAAGACTCCAGATAGGCACAGTTTTGATCTCAGTTAACACATAAACAATAGATGTTGTTACTTCATATTGCGCTATTTTTTATTTGTCAAAGTGCTATATAGATTTTATGGATATTTTATGCAAGTTTATGCATGAAACTCAGCTGTTTGTAGAAACTGCTGACCTCTCCATTGAAGGGAAAAATGCAGAACAAAAAATGAAAACCCTTTTGTCCTTTAAAAAAACGTAGGAATGTAGTATGGATGATAAAGGACACGTGTACTTGAAACAGATTAAAAGAAGTACAAAATTGGTTCTTTCCCAGAATCTTAGTCTACATGAATTTCTTTGTATTAAAGCAGCCATCATTTACTGAATATATTTGCTTTCATGTAATTATGTACATATACTTAGCAAAGTATCTTGTATAAAGCAGGAAGCTACAGAAGCCCTATAAAATCTGCTTTGAAAATCATGTGTGGCATGAATTTTGGCAGCATTATCACCGCATTCATTTTCAGAAGTATACTCCAATTTTTGTATCAGATCCTGTACTGTAGCAATAATTTACTCCGATATTAACATTGGTATCCAATTTTCATATCAGATTCTTCATTCTAGTATAATTTACTCCAATATTACATTAATATCCATACCTGCCTATGTTATTCTACTTTTGTGGTTGCCATCAATACACTGCTTTTTAACATTCGTTATGTCAAGACTGTGATGATACACCACTAAATGGGATAGAGAGAAGAATGTGTCTAGTGTAAAAAAGATGTATTGTGATAATAGGGAGTCTTAAGAGGGTTGATGGATTTTTAAGATCCCGCTAAATATTATTATAATTATTTAATTAACTCATTTATATTAGGATCAGAAAGTTCATTTGCTTTGCGCCAGGATAAGCTTTACAGATAAGAGGGAGAATTCCTTGCAATTTTGCTTAGTATGTTTTTTATATCCAGTCATGTGGATTTATATACTTTATATGAAACATTCAGAAGTGGAGGCAATAATTTGTAAATGACATGAGAAAAAGAAATCACAGTATATTTTCTTTTCAAAATATTTAGTGTCCACAATTCATCTGTGAACCGAGTAAATCACGGCTTCTTCAAGTGCAAGGATCGAAACCAATTACCATTAGTGACCATCGGGTGCAGCCGATCCTTTCTGTCCTGTTGCCTGAATCTCAATGATCTCCCAAGTGTGCCCATGCAATTTAACAGGAAGATCAATACACCACGGCAGTTAGCAGCAGCTCTCTTGAAGTGCTTCACAAAACATGCTACATTTCTCTACCGAATAAATGTCAAAACATTCCAACAGCTACAATTCTTGGGAGAAATTGTTCTTGTGAAACATTATTGACATACTTTAACCCACATTTCCCGCTGCTCTCCAGCTTCCTACAGGCCAGTCAATTCTGATTTGGCAAGAGCCACATCGACACATGTCCCCTGCTGACTTTGTCTGTAGGCATGAAAGATATCACAATGCGGTGCAGAAAGTCCTCGGTGTCAGGGGTCAGTGGTCTAGCTCTGACCCAAGGTCAAGGTGACAACAACCTGTCTCCTGGGACTTGTCTTCATCTCTAGTATGGCCTTGGAAGCAATCAATATCATTACAGAGCTTGCTTTTCTAACAGACAGTGCCACCTGATCTAAGCATTTCAAGACTATGACTTGCAAGCCTTGCTGCTTGAAAATGTCTTCATTTTCCCATTATACTGCAAAACATCAGTATTAGATCTGGCACAGGCTTTTTTTCATCTGTTTAATGTGATAAATTAAATTGATTCTTTTAACTTTTTAATGGCTTTCTGCAACCAGGGTGACTTAACCTAGACTTTCCTGGTCTTTTCTTCTCTATGGTGGAGGTGTTTTACGTAGCTCAGTACTTTCTCTCAGCATAGAAACTCAGTATCAGATCTCCTTATTTTGCTGTTCTTGCTCCCTCCTATTTTTTCCCACTTTTTTGCTAGTAACTATTTTCTTCTTTATTTCTTTCTGGCTTTCAGGAGGGGAAATCTCACTGCTGTGTTTATATGCTGGATTTATATATACATACGTACACACACATATGTACATATAAAACCCATCCTCAAATATAAATAAGAATATAAATAAAATACAACATCCTTCACATTTTTGTCGGGCCATAGAGGGTTAGTGCATTGTAAGAAGTAATTATGCACATGAACAAGTTGATACCAACTGAGATAGGCACTTTTTTTCACCTGTTTATAAGAGCTATGGTAAATTCCAATGCAGCAAGATGTTGCTTTCTTCAGAAATCTCAACCATGATGCTTCAGTACAAAATTTTCCCACGTTAAAGTTTTTTCATGCTTTTTGGTTGTTGGTTTTTTTCTCCCAAGAAAAACAATCAATCAATCAAACAAAAACAAACTAAAGCAATCTATGGCAGATCTAACTATTTTTTAAGAAGTATATGTGATTCTATCAATTGAACAGGGCAATGAAAGGCTAATAGTTTTGAGAATCACATGCAACCAAAGCATTGAGGGAAAGAGAGGAACTCACCTACATTGAGTCTTCAAAATTACTCAGCTATCTTATCACAGCAACTCAAAATTGGGTTTCAGACTTCCCCATAATGGACAGGTGACACTGAAAGCAGAAAACAAAGATTTAAGTCAAGAAGATGAAGTTGTCCTTGCATCATGTTGGTATGGAGCCCTCCTCTGTTCTACCTAGGTTGGTGGATAAAACCAAACCAAAGCATAATAAAGCAAGATTCAAAGACATACGTATTGTTGTATATGTGAGTTACAGACAAACTAATATGTCTGTAATGTACTTTTGCCGTCTTTCAAAACAATAGCATTTTCAAAGGAGAGAAAGAGGTATTTCTCCACTCTAAAGGTTATGTGTTCCCCCACCCTGTTAGCACACAGAAAGAAAGTATAACATAAAGCTTTTTCTCTGGCTTAATCTCAAAGCATAAGCTTGCTTCTTAGTTTTACGTATAGTAAGTTAACCCTATAGATGCAATTCAGCGGATAATTCCCTACAGAAATACAGATTCGACATTAGCTGTTCCCAGCTGCAGACAGGAGTCCAGGCAAAAAAAAGCTGGAGGAATTGGCTTCCCCCTTTTTCCTCTGTTCTCCCCACTTCCTTCTGTTCATCCTTTTGTACCTGTTTGTCTCCTTGGGTGTATGAGGCCAGTGAGGTAGTTCCATTCAAGTTGCAGCTGAGTGACAAAATCCCCAATTTATGTCCTTGTGAAGGAGAAGGGAGTCAGGCTCATTTGTCTACCCTCAGCAGTTCACAAGGATATTACAGTCTCCAGGTCCTGTTGTTGCTCTTTTGGAAATGTCAAGAGAAGCAAAAGGGCCAGCAGGATCTTAGGTGATGTTGTGAAAGCTGGTGCAAGACACACCTGAAGCTGAACATATCTGTGAAGCAAACGTGGAAAACATCTCGCTCTCGTGTAACAGGCACAGCAAAATTACCTCAAATTGGCACCCATGCAGTACTCACACACTAAGCTACTAGCACTCATTAGATGTTAAGGCCCCAGCAAATAACCACCTCAACTGTCAGTGTCTACTCATTCTCACATCTCCTTCCTGCACAAGCCTCCAGTGCATTTAATACACAAATCAGTGGCCACCACATTCTGTGCAAACTGTTCTCAGTGTCATACAACAGCAGAGACCTCCTTCTTTACCTGCCTGATGGTGCTCTTCTGCACATGAGAAAGTATAGCAAGGTGAAATGAAAAGGAACCTATCACCAGAGATGCAGTAGAAATCACAAGACTAGTGAGTCAGATTTTAACAGTGGTCTTGCAAGGAAGAGTCTGCATGGACACTCTTCTTCTGATCGGAGCAGTTAAGGGCTGTCTTTACCTACCTCAACCTTTTGCGATACCTCTTGTGAGACATCCAGCAATTGGAGATGTACAGGATCAAATTTTTACTTTCTGTACTTTACTGCATCTTTGCTGCAGCTTGCTACACTTTGCTTCAACCACAGCTGTTTGGAGATCTCACTTTGGTCTATCAAGCCAGACAGCACAATGGCATTTGTGCTTACTTTGCATGGAGAGCTGTTAATGGAGCATGGTGAGGCTTAACCCTAATTGAGGCTAGCTTTGCAAAGATGCAGCTGCTTATCAAAAGTCCAATCATGTCAAAATCTGGGTCCTCCTTTTCGTTTTGAATATTCTAAAGCAGTCTAGAATAATTTCATTATCTCTTCTTTCTTGTACAAATGCTATAAAGAAACCTTCCAGTGAACAATTGTTGAAGTATCTTATAGTCCTTTTTCTCCTCTCTGAAGCAAAATCAGCTGTTATCCTTCATATCTACTTTTTTATACATTGACTAGGAAAACTATCCAGATCTGTCAGGACAGAGATTCCCAACTCAGGGAAAAAAAAAAAAAAAAAAAAAAAAAGAAAAAAAAAAATTATGAAAGAGAATTAAAAGTTTTCTTTGTTTCTTCCCAGTTTTAGATGAAAGAACTCTTAGCCTTCCATTGATACTGCAGGACATTCCTGTCTTGAAACATTTGGGTGATTTGTTTTGTGGGGTTCAGGTTTTTGTGGTATTTTTGGTTTAGGGGTTCGGGTGTGTTGAGTTTTTGGTTTGTTTTTTCTTTCGTTTTGGTTTCTTTCAGTTTGTTTTTTTTGGTTTTTTGGTTTTTGGTTTTTTTTTTTGTGTGTATGGTTGGACACAGTGATCTCAGTGATCCCTTCCAACCATTTTGATTCTGTGATCAAAATATGCTTTAACTGGGAACTTACAGAAGTTGGTGGATATAAGTGCAGTTGTAGGATAACACGTATAAGGAAACATTTATATGCAGTAAAATCAAGCAGAAACATCAGATTTGGGTTGGTAAAGAAATATAGATTGTGAAATAGATTGGTCTGTAACGTCAATTCTATGTTATAAGGAGAAATTTTAGAGAGATAGAGGCAGGTAACAATAGAAAGTCTGAAAAATTAAACCATTTAATAGAGATCTCTACTTTTTTGAGGTGACATTTGCTGACCTAGAAGTAAAGTATTTCACACTGCATCTTGGAATATAATATAAGAGGGGACTTTCTCCCCAGAAACTAATTGCCACATAACAAAAAAAAGAATATATACAGTATGTTCAGTATTTCTTTAAATACATATATATTTAAATCTCAGAGGCCAAATAAAATGTAATTAACATTCTGAATACAAACAGCCTCTCCTTCTCTTCTGCCTTGGAATACTGCAGGAAACTGAATTCACCTGCAGTAAGGAATGGATACATCTCACAGCACTACTTGGAAGAAAGATATCAACTGTTTTAGCATTCTCATCATATATTTCACTCTCAAGTCTGGTTGGGAATGTGTCTCCTTATTAGGACCATCATCATTCGTATTTTAAGACTAAAGTAGTTTAGTTTTAGAATCTAAGAAGTTACTGAGACATCCAGAGCTAAGCTCCATTAAACTCTTTGACCTAAACCCTATGAACAGCCATTAGTTCAGCAGGAAGAACATTATTGTGCCAGCACACAGTGTGAGTACAAATCCTCTTCCCCTTTTGCCTGCCTGCCTCCCTCCCCCTAAAGTATTATCTTTTTATATGAAAAAGCAGAGAACTATGTGAGGCCCTAATGGATTATCAAATGAAATATGATCACCAATGGCTATGTATTATAGTTAATGTTTCATTAGTTGCAATAAGATCAGACAAAAAGGTTGGTTATATTGTGTGTTTTTTCGACTTCAGCTCAGTTCTGCAGAAACTCATTGTTAAATTATTTACCTCCTTATTTTTAATGTCAAGTTGTTTTTATCTTTCTACTTTCTGTTGCCTTTTGTAACTCCCCATCTTCCTCACAGAAACTGGAATTTTTTATGGGAGCCAGTGGATGGAAGATCAAATGAATGAAATGGTTCATGAGAAGGAGATTACTGTTCTTCTGGTAGTGGGTGACATAGAATAAAATGACCTTGATGTCATGAAGGTCATTCAAGGCCAGGTTAGAGGAGGCTTTGAGCAACCTTGTCTAGTGAAAGGTGTCTCTGCCCATAGCAAGGGGATTGGAACTAGCTGATCTTTATGGTCGCTTCCAACTCTAACCATTCTATGATTCTGTGCTCTTGCTTAGGAATGGTGTTTACCCCTGGAATGGAATTTTCCTGCAATACTTATCAATCAAGGGTTCTACCACCAGCTCCTCTATGTGATGACCAAGTGTGAAAGCTGATTTTAAGTGCTTTCTTTCTATTCACAAATCCTTATTGTAGAAAGGAGAATCTCGGTTTATTCCAAAGCTGAAGTGAACACCACAGTATTTTGTGTTGGCTGTTTATCCAAACACCTAACTTTCATTCTTTCATCTCCAGCTTTTGTAGTTCACATTATTTCTCCTCTCAGTGCTAGCCAATTCCACTGTTTTGAATCTGTTGAGGTAAAAAAATCAGACTTCACCATTCAAACAAGACCTACATCCATTCCAAGGGGTAGGTATGGTATTTCTTAGTCTGCTGTTTCCCTGCAGAAAAGATAACAGATGCAACCTGGTCATCTCTAAAATAAACATTTTTGCATTCACCATCTGCATCCTGAAAACTGGACAATTCTGTGCTAGTGACACCAAGAGATGTCTGCACTCATGTAATCTACTACTCAAGTAGAGTATTTCTCGGGAATTCATCAAACTTCTTCATCCTGTATTAAAATGGCATTATACAATTATTATAACTGTACCACTGTGGATCTTTTTCTGGTGCAAACCTGACTACAGTTACAGGGCTATTCTTCTACATCTCTTAAGTGAGGTTTTGGCCTGAATTTAATGTAATCTTCTTTAACACCACTACCAGCAGGTGTTTCCTATTCTGTGAAGTGGAGAAGCCACAGCAAAGCTCAATCTACAGCGAAGCAATCTACACCCTGCCCTGGAACCCCCTGGTTTTAATGAGGTCCAGAGCATTGGGAACTTTGTTCATTTGTACTTGGCAGTTTCTTATAAACTTATTTTGGAAGTCAGCAGTTGTGCTTCTCTATAAAATGCAGAATTTCAGAATTTGAGACTTATCACCTGCAAGCTCAATAATAGCCTGCCCTTTGAAATATCACCTTGTTCCGGATACTAAAATTTAATACTTTACTTCAATCAGAAGGGACATTGGCCTATGATGTTGTCAAGACCCATGATATAACAGATGCAGAAAGGCTGACAACAGAACAGCATGTTGCTTGTAAAATCAAGCAAAGCACTTTTCTCTTTAGAAAGAACTAAGACAGCAGGTTTTTCTCCTCTTTTAACAGTTTTCAAAGTATGCTCGATACTGGTTGCTTAATTGCATAACTTTGTAAATACATATCTTGCTTCACTGTAAATGACTGTCTAGAAATATCTTCCATGTCATTATTCCTAAAAAATTGTAATTCCAAGGACCTGATTATTTTTCAGAGCATCCAACTAGCATCCAGCTCATCCAACTGAGCTGTAGGTAGAATAACAGGTAGGTAGAATGATGTTTAACAAATTATTATTTGAAGCGATTGTCCAGTGTGACACTCTTTTCAGTATTTCCTTTTCTGTGATAACTGTCTTGGTTACCAAAGACTGAGTACATTTCAGTACTATTTTTATGAGCACTTCAGTTAATCCATTCAGTTAACAATGTTCCACTCCAGTGCTGGTGACAATATAGTTGCTTCAACAAACGATGAGGTCAGAGACTTTTGCTACCGACCTCAGCAAAATAATCAGTTAATCAATTGAAAGGAGAAAAAAAAACCAGTTCTATAGTCATCACCAAAGTATTTTACTGTCATATATATAATGAGAGTCGCATCAATTAGCTTTGTCTATTCTCTCTTTCCCTTCATCCTAAAGACCAAATTTCTCTGGTCTCCTTCAGGTGTACTGTTCCCTGTGGGTTACATCCACGGTGTTCATTCTGAAGGAGTCATTCCATATTGTCCTGTGCATGAAAAAAAAATATTTTACAATTCTGTTTACCAAACAGAAATATCCAAGCCTGTGAAATTATCCACAACCTGTGCATAATTTCAACTTCTTAGCCACATACTCACAGGAAAATGGTGCCAGTCATTTTGGTCAAGCTGGGAGCTGCATTGAGAAAGCAGTAAGGAGACATCATTTTTTGAGATCCTAGGTTTCTAAGCAGGATCCCCTGTGCAGCTTTAAATCTGCAGTTTAAGGCTTTGTGCTGCAATTCTTAATGAAGAAATGCAGCTTAAAAAAGTGTCATGGGGAGTGGGTAGCATGAAAACCTGCCTGGCCTGGGACAGGTTGTCCTTTCCCAGTAAATTCTTTTCTGACCCTGACAAAGCAATTGGTGAACTAACCTGTAGACCAGTCAAGTCCTTCTGCTCAGCACACACACAGCTTCTAGCTTTCAGTGAGCTCCCATTTATACTGGATTATACAGCCAGATAAGAGGACTAAAAAGCAGGTCAAGCAACTTGCCTGCGGTCACACAGCAAGCCAGTGGCTTAACTTCTATCAGATGACGATTAAACAGGCTTTAAAAATACAGGAAATTCAGAGGGCTAAAAAATAGCATATATGCTTGAAAGTACAAAAATGGACTCTTAGGAAACCCAAACAATCTTTGCTTTCCCCCTGCAGCACTAACCATTTCCAGCTTTGGTTCTTTGTTCTTTCATACCTGAATGGCAGGTGGTATTATTTTTGGATCAAGATCTTTTTCTTAGGCCTTTCAGAAGTCTGAAGTCTCTGGCTATTGAAATCTGAAATGTGAAGAAATCAGTATACATGTACAAACCACAGGAGTACTGAAAGTGTGCACAGGATATTGGATTTCTGATTGTTTGAATAGCTACTGTCTTCGTTACAATATGTGATGCTTCATCAACATGCTCACCTTTGCTGTTTTCTAGTAAGTGCTATAATTTAATGATCTGGTTTTAGGGGTTAGGAAGTTTGTGTATGTAAGTACACTAACTCTGTGTTTAATGACACTTGTGTAAATGGTAGCACCTGGAGTCTTCGGCTCAGTTTCAGCAAGGTACTTAAGCACATGCCTACCTTAAAGCAAGTGAGCAGTCCCATTGAAGTTAATTAGACTTCCCTTGTACTTAAAGTTAGGCATGTGCTTAAGTACCTTGCTGCATTAAGACCTTAATGAAGATTGGGGTATAACTGCCTTTGTTGCAGTGGGTGTAATGTGAGTCATTTAGTGTATTCAGTGTGGAGCTGGGAATACAGTAAAGCAAAGCAGAGTGAGTACAAACACAGTAAGGTTAGGATATTGCTTCCTAGGTGTTGTGGTCACTGCTCACACCCAGCTGCTTATTTTAGATAATAGCGTCTCCCAAGGGCTTGTTTTCTATTTCTTTTTCCTCTCTCTCTTTTTTCCTTTTTTTTTTTCTTTTTTTTTTTTTTTTTCTTTTTTTCCCTGCAGCCAGCAGAACTCACAAGTAAAGTGTCTTTGTTGTGTTTTAGGGTTTCAGGTACCAATATTGATAGAAAGATATCGATTTCAAGAAGTTGAAATCCTGGCTGGTTTAAGGATGTGCATGTGAGTGTTAACATCTTTTCCCTGGGGGATTGGATCTGAGGCCTTCTGAAGTCAATGGGAAGGCTCTCATCAGCTTTAATGGGCTTCGGATCAGGTCCTTAGGAGGTGAGAGAATTTCTTTGAGATCTGTGCTTTGTATCTCAGCCAGAAGTCAGCAGCACACCGCCCCTCAGCACAAGGAAGGGGAGCCGGAGGAGCAAGGGGGTGGGGAGGAGGGTGAAGATACACCTCAAACTGAGCATTTGCTTGAATTGCCACCATTCGTTTCTGTAACACTTATCAATAAATTGATCTGTGGAGATTTCTCACTGAAGAACCGGCCCAGCCTCAAACTAACTCATAAGGTCTGTGTGGATCACACACAAGGTGATACGGCTTCAGGCCAAATCTGGAAATTTTGTTATTTGTCATTTTCATTTACATACAGAGATACTGGCTCTGCTTTTTGTTAGGGGGAAAAAAAAAAAAAAAGGTAAAGGAATTTTACAGAGTAAAAGATAAAAAAATAGAAATAGGGCAAGCAAAGATACATGCAGTAGTGAGTAGTTTATTTTCTGATCCATGTTCCTGTTACTGAGATGAGAAGCACCATTAACAACAATTTCCTATAGCTTTACAAATAAGAATTTGGGTACAAATACTACCATGGCCACTGGTTAGAGAAGCAAATCCTGTGCTTTTTAACTACTGCTTTTTTTCAAATGTGTATGGGGGAAGAGTTTCTTTTCAAATCAACATAGCAAACATATCCTGATGTCAGTAAATAAGCTCTAAGAAAATTAACTCTCATGCAGCCACTTCTCATTGGATCTATATGAGTGTGGCTTTCAGATGCATTGCTTGAAGACTAAGTTAAAACAGACTAAATTAAAACAACAATAAGGCTTTTTTTAGCCATATTGCTAAAAAAAGCAATACCAATATTTTCTTGAATTCCCATTAAAAATTCTGTTAATTTTGAGGAGGGTGAGGCTTAAAGGAAAGAATATTATGTACAGGTCATGAATGCTGTGACTTGAACAAAGGAAGAGGGACAGTTTGGAAGCATTAAACATATATACAGCAGCATACATTAGACCCCATCAGACAGAACCTTTAAGATCCTGAATTTATCAAATGACAACATTCATTTTGTACTATGTAGAAGACAACAAGAAAGTCAGCAACTTCATGTGCTGACATTGCAGTAAAACATGATTTTAATTAGCTCACACAGAGGACACATTGAGGAAAAAGTGACATTTCATTGAGGAATATACTATTAAACACAACCCTCCTTGACCTGCCATTTATCAGGGTGCAACCCAAAAGTCACATGACTCATCCTGTCTTTTTCATTGTCCTTTGAACCCTGGAAATACATGGTTCATTTGCAGAGACATGGGATCCTCCTGGTTTCTTGACACAGTAGTATCTGCTGCTTCTCTGTATGGTGGCAATGCATCTCTGATGGAGAACAGGAGGCACAAACCTTTATAGCAGTGGCCCATTTGAACACTGAAATAGCTGCATGACGGACAGTTTAATTACTGAAGTTAGCAACTGAGAGGACTTTGGGAAAAATGGAATGAAAAAAGAATCTTACTTCAGAGCAGCACCAGATTGTCCTCAAATTAGGAAAATGAACCACAAACAGAAGTGAAAAATAAAAATAAACATAGAGCAACTAATTTAGGAGTAGTGTCATGCCAAAAACATGTTAGACTTTGGCTACACGCGAGTCTAAAATATCTCAACTGCTTTTATTAAATACACTAATGAAAAAGGTGTGCCATAATAATATCCCTATTCAGAACTCAGAGATAAGGGGTAGTGCAAATATGTAGTTTTACCTTATTTTCTCTGTACATGTTAACCATGTGCTGAACCCAGCACTGTAGAAACAAACAAAAAAAAACAGTAGTCAAATGATGGTCTGCTCTCTGTATTTCATTGATCTCATTA
Source organism: Pedionomus torquatus (assembly GCA_013398155.1). NCBI lineage: Eukaryota > Metazoa > Chordata > Aves > Charadriiformes > Pedionomidae > Pedionomus > Pedionomus torquatus. The sequence continues at coordinate 301,135 of VZRU01016833.1, read as the reverse complement.
ATGTCCCTGGAAAGAGATTTCTGTGGTAAAAGCTCAGAACTGGAACTCAGGAGCTTGTTGTCCAGTCCCTAATTCTGCCAAAACCTCCTGAATCTGAACAAGTGGTGAGCCTCTAGTTCTCTATCTATAAAATGGGGATAATAGCACTTTCTATCTCAAAGAGAGGTTGGGAGGGTAAGTCTGCTAATACCTCTCAGATGCTTAGATATGAGGGTGACGAGTGCCATAGAAAATCCTATAAATAAATAAAATAAACTGTGAGAGCCTGAGGCGCTGGGAGCTGCTGCCAAGGCTGTGCATTTCCACACTCCCCTTACTGCGGGAGATGTGGCTGGGAGCCAACATGCAGGCTGAGAGCAGCTCCTGCATTACTGGAGTGTGTGTGGTGTTTGTTTATTTGGTTTTCACAAAGGGTACCCTCCACACAACCGAGGTAACTGCAGTCTGTTTCAAATGGGCCAGTGCCGGAGCATCGCTTCAAGAGGGGAAAGGGGATGTGGCAAAGCTGCTATGCCTAGTTTCGGTTGCTGTTGGCTTGTTTTTAAAAAAAAATTGTTTTTTTAGTTTTTGGGTGACAAATATGTTTCCTGAAACCCTTCAGAACTCTTACTGTTGTGGACTAGTTCAATTGCTCTTACTTTGTTTGGGGATGCTGTTTGTTTGCCTGCCTGTCAGGCCATGCTGACAGCTGGGGGTCTGAGAGGTCAGCCCCCACCACCTTGCTGGGCTGCCTCAGCCTATGCGCAGCACATCTGGAGCATGGGCCAGCAGTGGGAAGTGTTTTGCCAGCTTCTTTGGTAGAACTGGGAAGAGAATCCTGGTACTGATGTGGCAGCACAGACATGGAGAAGGGACCTCCCACATAGGAGAAGGCATTTGCTGTAGAGTCCAGTGGAAAACCCACCAAACTCCTTTGTAGCTTCCCCCCCTGGATGGACCTTGATAATTAGCAAGTGGGCATCTTACCGCTCACACTCTGAGCAGCCAAGAGGTTATGTACATGCATGGTGCCTGACTTTATTGGTGGCAGGATTCCCAGCTGGCAACATCCAAGTGATTGTGCTGAGCTGACACCCTATGGTAACAGAAACATCGTATTGCTAATACAGTCCCAAAGAGGATTAATATTTCAGGACCAGTTAAAGCAGTTCCTGGCACCAGCTGGCAAGTGGAAGCCCTTGTGAGAAAGGAGAGGAGAGAAACAGTGTAGTTGGGGCATTCTTGTGGCGTCCCTATGGATAGATCAGAGGAAGGGCTACAAGATTTAATCCCATATGCTTGCTGAGGAAATGATAGCAGTTTGGAGCCAAGTGCATGCCCAAACGGACACGTGCATGTGTGAGTGTGCTCATGACATCTGTGAGTTTCTGTATAAACTACTGCATGACCAATATCCATTATGAGACAGGAGAAGAAGAAACAAATGTGCTAAGATAGGGCTCTGCTACATGCTGAGCAGCAGGACTCATACTTTGTCCCAGAGGAAGAGACCATTGCAGGAGCTGTGCAACAACGTACTCTAGATTAAGACAAAACAAGGAGAATTAAATAAACACTAGATAAGAAGAAAAATCTTCTGCTTCCCCCAAAAAAAGATTTCTTCCACAAATATCCTAAAAAGCAGATGATATTCCCTTGCAGCACTCCTGGCAGGCTGAGGGTTGAAACCAAGTTCCTTGCCCTGTGGTAGTAAAGGGGATGAAACTCCAGGAGGAATGAAAATAAGTATAGACTAGGTGGTACAGTAAATAAATAATCTGTGGTTAGACAGAGAGAGTCCCTCAGCAGCAGCACCTGGGGCTCAATGGGCATCTGTCCTCTTCAAGCTTACCTCAGCAACAGATCCTGTTGCCCTGCTGCTGCTTCTCCTTGCCCAACTTGCAACCCAGGAGCTGGAAAAATGCTTGCCTTCCATCTCTGAAATCCTAAAAGAGCAATGACTGCCCATGGGAGTATTGAACTCTAGGGTTTTCCTTCTTCCCTTCTCAAAAGACAGGAGAGGGCAAAAAGAGAGACAGTTAATGGGAGAGGAGACAGAAAGGAGCTGAGAAGGGAAAGAGATGCACTGTGGATGAAAAGAGGCTACAAGACTGGAAGACTGAGCATGGGGCAAATGAATGTAGAGAAGAAAAGCAAGAGAGCAGGATAGAAGCAGTATCATGGAAAAGGGAAGGGGAGGAAGGGGGAAGATCTTCCCTCCCCCTCCAAAAAAAAAGGAATGAGAGAGTCACATGTGCAGTGGGACATCTGCATGTGCAAGCAGAGGAACAAGACACTGGAGCAGTGTATTCTATGCAAATGGCAGAAAACTGGACCAGAGGGTGTTTACATCTTGTTAACTGCCCCCTTCCCTAAGTCAAAATAAACTTAATCCATTTGCTTTACTCATTCGTAAAGACAAAGCTGTGTCCACCACAGTATCCCTTTTTCCACCAAAACGTCTCCCCATGTCCCAAACCAACCTGAAATATAAATGCAATGTTCTTGCTATAAAAAAATTTCTTCTGATGTTTGAGCAGAATCTTTCTTTATGGATTTTTAGTCCATGTCTTCTTTTCAGATTGACCGGACATATGAGGTGCAAGTTATACTCTTCTTTTCTGTACACTGTACCATGCTTCCCTTCTTTATCGTTAGATGAACTAGATGTATGCAGTCTCTTTCAAAGGCCTTTGATCATTCTTGTCAAAATGATCCACGTCACTTGTGAAGTGTGGTACTCAGGTACTTTCATTAAGGACTCCACAACACTGAGTAAACCAAAAGGATTTTTTTGTTATAAATATTATGTATATTGTCTCTTGTGCATCTACCACAGAATAAATTTTATCTTTTCCTCAAAAACTTGACGGTCCTAACACATCAAAGATGCAGCAAGCTTGACCCATGTAGCTACCAATTTCCTAGAAAAATTTCTGCCTGACCAGCTGCATTTCCATCCTGTATTTATTGATCATTTCTCTTTTAAGTAGTGCCTTGCACTTGTCCTTCTTGAATTTCATCCTCCCTCCCCCTTTTCTCTTCCAGACCATTTTGCAAATCTGTCAAGGTCATTTTGAATTCGAAACCTTTCTTGCAATGTGCTTGTGATTCTTCTGAGCTTTGTGCCATTTGCAAGGTCAGTAAGGATGCCTCTCTATTCCATCACTCTGTGTGTGTGTATGCTTGTACCTGTACGAAAGAAGAAAATGGAAAAAGTGTAGCCTTTGTGTATCTGGTGTTTATTTATGTGGTAGAGGTAGGATGAGATGACAGATGTCATCTAAGGGACAGTGGTGCTCTGCACACCATTTTCTTCACTCACTAAAATGGATCATATTTGAGGAAAACAGGATATATGTTATCAGCTAATGCTGTTAATCTTAAAATCTATCAATCTACTTTAGGTTACCTTGGCAAAATGAAATTAAAGAGCAATACATGCATACATGCATGCATACATATGTGCATATGCCTAAGTGTGCGTGCATGTGTACATATATGCATATATTGCTGTGTATTTGTTGCTTAAACTGTTTATAATACAAACAATGTATATGTACCACAGCCAAATATACTAATAAAATAAAATGAACTGTTTGGAGGGACTCCCGTCTTTCAATTAAAAATTCCCATAATTTCTGACACATCAACAGGACACCGTCTTTGAAAATTACACTGTGTCTTTTTATTCAGTACAGAGCTGAGACCTGAAAATGAATGTACTGAGGCCTATTTCTGCTGCTTTTGAGCACAGGCTTTTTCATTTACTTCTCAGCATAACAGTTGGACTGCACAGAAGCACTGGAGCTTAACAAAAAAGACTCTCATCTCAGACAAAAACTGTAATTATCACAGGGGAACAAATTAAACAGAAAACCCCGCTGGAATGAGATTTCCACATATTTAGAGTGTGTTAATACCAATAATATGGCACATACTAACAATAGAATCTTTCTGTAGCTTTTGTTGTATCTGATATGAATGAAAATATGTATGATTACACTGCCTCAAAAGAAACAAGATGCTCAAACTCTTTTGTGAATTATTTTTTAAATGTTCAGGAGGTGGGGAAATTAATCTGAGAAACTTCAGTGTATTTTGTTTATAAGTGTCTCCATTTTAATCAGTACTGATTTTTCAGATCACAATGGTATTGAACTAGACAATAAAAAGAATTAATTTCAAATATGTTTGCTGTATTCAAATATACATTCTTTACATTTATTTTTCTACCAGTTGTGTCATTTGCCAATCACTTAGCTGTCCTTTACTTTAGGCATCTGTGAAGGAGGTAGACTCAGTGTATCCATCCAACAGTTAAGAGTATTTTCCAAAAAGGTCATCAAAAGCCCACAGCTAT
>VZRU01016833.1:236881-296745 GCA_013398155.1 Pedionomus torquatus | reverse complement strand
TATATATATATATAACCATGATAAGATTTAGTTTTACTTCAAAGTTCTATGATCCTTCCTCTAACAACATGTACCACATACATCCCTTGAGATTCTGAAGCTACGGCATGGCTTAAGCCTGCCTATATGTGTTCACATATATTTGTGGATATAAATCTCTTTTGTGTGCACAGACATGAATGTTGCAGTGTCTTCATCTGTTTTCAGATCCACTCAGTCTCTGAAACATTAACTTTTAATCATAGTATTAGCTAATATGACTCACTTTTTAAAATAATTGTGATAAATTTAATATTTTTCCTTCTTTTCATTCCTTTTAAAATGATTTTACCGGTACTAGAATGAATTTTATGTTTTCATTGAAAGAAATAAAAGCTCCATACACAACAATTTTTATGTTGAAAACATCCTGTTTGAATCTACACAGGCAGTATCTATGTTGTTTTCTTTTTCAAGGACTTATCTCTGTAACATTATTGACATGTTTGGATCAATACATTTAAAGGTTTCTTTTTTTTTAATATCAAATGCAGGAGTGATTTGTATGTTTACCTTGATAATATACACTTGTCTCTTTAAGGTGACAGCAGATGGTCCAATAAGAAGTGGCAGAACTAAGTGCTGAAAATATAGCAGCCCATCTCAAGCTCCCTTAACCGTAAAATCTATGAATTTATGCTCAACTGAGCGATAAGAAATAGTCATGAAATGTCCAAGGGTGAATCAGGGTGGTTGGAAGTATACCTATTTCCTGTGCACAATAAGAAACCCTTCAATGCACTGTCTAAATGCACAGACAATATTTAGCAGCTTTATTTATCAATTAACCATTTCCATCGCGTTCAGACTGTGTACATCACGGTGTGCTGCTGAGACTTGCTGCACTACTTTGCTTTCCAGGTTTCTGTGGGCTGTTTTGTTAATGCACATTTTGTAGCTCTCCAAGGTTAGTTTAATACTGCCATTCCAGCGTGAATAGTTTGATAGTCTGGGGATTAAATCCTCAGAGAATGTAAGTCAGCGCGACTCCACTGAAATCCACATGGCATCACAGTTTGCATCACAGCACCATCAGGTCCATTACTTACAAATAATTTCAGGTTATGTTTGACTTCCCAGACAGGATTTTATTCTTATTTGTGCCTGTGTCTGTCTGTCATTCCCTATGTATCCCATTGTAGGCTGTACTCTCTGCTCTACTTCTTCAACGACATGGACTTGAACAGAGCACTAATAGTCTGCTGTTTTAATTATGTAAAGCAACCACAACATAAAAAATACTCTATATCATAGATTTTCTTCTGAACTGTACTATGACAGCTCCATGGCCATATCCTCATATGTCTTCTGATATTGTGCTGATGAAAGCACTGTTCCTCTTTAGGGGGACAGGGAAACCCAATTACCTGGTGTCTGATCTCTGCTATATCTATTTCTTACCATCCTTAAGCTTGCTGGAATACAAAACCATTGCCAACATCATTCAGTTGATCCTTGGATACACAAACCAATAAATTGTATATTTTGAAGAGAATAAGTCAGTAGATTTTCTGAGGAAGCTCAGTGAAAGTGAACATACCATTTGATGCAAGTAAAGCAGGCAGGCAGACACAGCAGATCAGCACCCAGAGAAAGATGCCATCAGAGAAAAGGGAATACTTCATCATCCTTTTCTGTCAAGACATTATGGGACTGGCTATGATGTAGCATGGCCATTTTCTGCATAAAGTTAATTTAAGCAGCCCAAGAAGGATTAATCCTTTGCAAGAAATAATTCCTGCTTATTCTCCAAACTGGCAGCGTAACAGGGGAAAAGAGCAGAAGCAAAGGAAGGAGGCTGGGGCTAATGCATTATATTAGTCTTTAGTCTGAGAATCTAAGCTGTCTGCGTGGCCAAGATTGCCGCAGTTATTTTGCAGGTAGATAGTTTAAGAAACAAACAAGTTCAGAAGCTTGAACAAACTACATAAACCCCACAGATACTAGGGCACACTGAGTCTCAATTCTCTGCTTTCTGGAGGTAGGAGTTGGAGACAGAGAAAGAGAGAATATGCATAATGTATTTTATATGCAAAACACAGTACAGTATAAAAGCAAAGATCACTCAAAGTTTTCCAATACATATATATAGCATAACATTAAAGAAATTACTCATCAAAAAAAGCGGAGTGATTACACAATATAACATTTTGAGCAACAGAGATATAGCCTGGGCCATTCTCCAATGAGGAATTTTAAATTAACTAATGCAATTATTTTGACAACTGTAATTCCAGTAAAATTAAAATTCTTGATGTTGTACTTCATCAGCACACGGATACAAGAGCCATATATGTTTCTCTTTATATTTGTCAATGAAATGTTCCAGAACGATACGAAAATATCCTTACTTCCTGTAGCTGTAATTTACTCTGTACTTTGCTTTTCAGTATGTGAAAAAACTGATTTTGAGTCTGCCTTTGTGATTCAGACTTGCATACAGTGTTGTACAGTGTAGGAGAGGTATCAAGTTCTATTCTTTGGCGGTTGGGCTAGATGAAAATGCATCTGGGAAAAGCCGTGGATCTGCTTGAGCTCTTCAAAAAGAGTATCGGATATTACCCCATCCTGCCTCTCTCTAAATGACCAGCCTTAGGTGTGCGCCATGATGCTGGGTGTAGAAGGGCTGCCACATTGATTGCTTGCAGCCCCTGCATGCCCCATGTGAAGCAGAATTATAAGGACTGGAAGAGACAATGAGATGTCTCCAGCCTTCCCGTTACCCTGTTGTCTCCCGGAGTGAGTCCAATAGATCAAGTGCTGCAGAAGCAGGTCGTGGAACTACTTTTTCACTCTCGTCTGCATTTCCATTCCCTTCTTCCTTTCCAGGACTGTGGCTATTTCTAGTGTGAGACCTGAATGAAGCCATATACTATTCTGTTAGATAAGGAGGAAAAGAAGTGTATTGAACTGGTAATCTTTCACTTTTAATGAATTTCTAAATGAGTGAAATTACTTCATCCAGGTGATGTGCTAGCTGTGGAGGGTACAGAAGGGAGAAAAAGACAGTTTTGGTCCCCTTCCATTTCATCTTTGCAAGTTTCTAAATTTCAAAGAAGGAAGTACTCAGAATGGAAATCCTGGGAAAAAAATGCCAGAGGCAAGGAGAAGAGCCTGTGAGTAAGCAAAGGGTGAGGGTAACCTTCCTCATACATCAGCATATAAAAACAGTTTACTTTCACCTGAGGTACCAACAAGTAATACATCCTACACATCCATTTCTTGTGGGGGTTGGAATAGAGAATGGGAATATCTGCAGGATGCCTCTTATGGTGGGCCAAAATTTAAAATTGCAATTCCAACAAAACCAGCTGTGATCCCAACAGAAGCAATCCTCCTACTCAAGTGTCCCAATGACATTATAGTACATATATTTAAATCACTGTAGGTGTGATTCTATCCTCCCAGCTGAGGGGAATATCTATTCTCCTGGAGTCAGACTCATTATTAATTGCATCTTTATTCTACACAAAAACAGACAGCAGAGACTGCTAGAATAGTTAGGTGCTGCTGCCTGGTTTATTATAATACTGTTTTTTTCAGACCTGGTTAACAAACGAGAAACTGGAAACTGACTGATTAATTTAACTTCAGTACCTTCACAGAGTCCCTGAAAATTATTTTGAAACTTGCAATAGGTATTTTTAAAATACTCTCTCTCCCTATTGGGAGGAATATAAGGGAAGTAATGTAATTATTCCAGACCAAAAGGCACCCTGTCCTAACAATATGGGAGATGGTCTGTGGAACTTCTTTTCATGGAATAAAGTGAAAGGGCATGGAAGGAACTTCAGATTTTTCTCAAGTGTCCGGTCAGCATGAGAGAACTGACTTCCTGCTCCTCAGCATCTGCAGACTTGGCTAGTCCTAAACTCCCCAATTCCCAGCTATGCTCACTGCTAGTGGTGTTGGGTACACCTCAAAAGTTTCACTTTGGGAGCATGCAACAATGTTATTCTAGACATACAGCATCTTCAGAGCAAACTGTTATTTCTCATTTGTGATATGCATCAGAAAGAGTAAATCCCAAGTGATTTTCCACTTGTGGCTTTTCTAAACGTTATTTTGCTTCACTGACCCTGGTTTTGCTTTTCTGCCCACCTTCCAGAGCTGAAGGATAAGAACAGCCCACACCTCTCCCACAGCCTCACTGTCTGCAGGCTGGACTCCTCTGTCAACTGCAAACCACTGCAATGCAGACAGCAGAGACTCTCCAAGCACTCCACCAACCCTTTCTTGGCTCCTAGCACCTTTTCAAGTTTGGAGATCCAAGCCCCGTTTGCAAGTTCAACCTTGCAAACAATTAATTGAAGAAATGTTGAAACAGACTTTTGTAATTGCTGGTCTCTCCTTCTCAAACCCAACTTATTTATATTGGATATTCGCATCCTTTCTGCCCCAGTTTTCTTCATGGAGCAATACTTTTCTTTTGTTCTCATTCACCATATCACCTGTATCTTCTGCAGTTTATTACAGTGTTTGTCAGATAAGCTTAGTCACATGGGCTGAACCTTGCCTTTCTTAAGAAAGTATGTAATTTCATGAGATTCTTTTCTCAACAGTGTCTAATTTTCACTAGCAACCACCTTTAGCAATTTACAGCCCCATATGATTGTTTAAAAGCACATAGCAGCAGACACACAAACACACACACACCCCCCAATACAGTCAGAAGGCTTTAAGTTCCTAATGCAAAGATATTCTTTCTCCCTGGTTTCATGTAACATCTGGTAATATGGACGCTTCAGTCCTTCCTTCATCATCAGACATCTCTTGACTCCAGGACTGAAACATGCCCCAGGTCTCACTCACTGCCTGCTACAGTGAGACACTTATTACAGAGAACAGCATAACTTTTTTCCAGTGGCAGAGGTCTGTCTGGAAGGAATTTGGCTCCTGGACAGCTGTGCTTTATGGAGATAGCCGACAGCATAAGGCTTCGGCTCAGGATGGCCATGGTGTGAAAACCAGGCTTAGGCTCCATTGAAGTCAAGAGCTCAAGTGTGCTCCTTAATATAGATGAATTTTTGCATATGTTTAAGTGCTTATCTCAATTGTGAGAAAGAACACAATTCTTTTATTTTTTTTTCTACAATAAATAAGCTTATTTTCTCCTGTCCATCTGTCTGCTTCTCTATTTGGTCTGCTTTAAGGTCTGCTTTCATCTCAGATATTGTTCACGCAGGTTTTTTATTATTAATTTTTCCCACCACTTCATTACATGTTAGAAATGAATAAGAGTGGATGCTGAACTCACCTGGTGTTTGCTTTCAGAATTGGTCATAAAATAATGTAATACTATGCAGAGATTCAGGGCATGCCTTCCATAGAAGATAAAGATTTTTTACATCTATCAGTCCAAGAAAATTAATGTAGCCTTTACTTGCTTCTCTCCACCTTGGTATCCCTTATTAAACTTAGGGCAATTATGATCTGAACACTCTTAGTATGACAAACATCAAGGATCATCTGAGGTTAATGTCAATTAATAGGTTGTGGCAGTCATGGCGTAACTCACAATTTGGCTGAGAAAATGAAAGAAACAAGGAAGCAAAAAAAGGTGGAGGGGCTAACATTGCATCACTTACTTAGAAATCAGATATAAAAGTGCAATAAATATTAATACTGATAAAGGAATAATTGCAAGTTAAAATCCATAGCATCCATCAGTCCATACCATTACGTGACGCTGATTACTGCAACATATGAACTAGAGTACATCTGTATCCTGTATTTTGTCAAGGATTTCCGCTAGGCTTGTGGGGGCTGTCAAGGTCTGAGAAGGTGATCTCTCGGAAAGATGTCTACAGCATTAAGTGTTTAATGCTGTTTTAATGCTATATAGAGTAATTGTTTTGCAATTCCTGTACATACCTGTGTATGGCTGTGTAGTATTTCAGAAGACCTTTTTATCTCAAGTACAGTTGAGCCAGATCTCTCCCTTACAGACATAATTAGCTATAGTTCCTTTGACTTCATCAGGGTTGTGCCTGTTTACATCAACTGAAGCTTAGACCCAAGATATTTTATGTCCCCTGGGTACCACATATCCTGGAGAAACAGATTTATGTAGAAGTTGGTTTTCACCTGGCATAGCATAATGTAAAGGAAAAATGAGAGACAAGAAAACAAACTGTCTGCTTTCCTAAGTTAGAACTTTCTCCACTCCAGTGAGAGATGCAATTAACAAAAAAAGAAAATATGTAGAGAATTTCTACCCATTATTGAGTTAATTTTAAATAAAAATCTTAATGAGTACATATGGATGCATTCTATGTACTTTTATACATACAAGGTAAAAAAAGATGCACATTGGATTTGTTCTTTCAATTAGGCTTAAGAGATTATAAAAAAACGGGTGTGACAATTTGTCAAATTTATGTACTTTTACCAGGTTTTCATATATAGTGGGGTATCATAAGCTGTTTCCAAATCCTACAAGGCTACAGAAATAAAAAATGATTTAATGAAAAAAATGTTATCACAGTAAATGTACCCATAAATCAGGCACACAACTGAGCATACGACATATACTAGTCATATTTAGATTTCAAACAATTAGCTTCTGCAATTAGCTACTTAGTGACTTGCATATTTTTATCTGTTGTCAAAGGCTCTCATATGTATTTGTATATATATATATACATGCACAAATACAAATATATATATATATATTCTGTATATATATATTGAAGCTGTTCAGTATCATTGCTACATTGCTACTCCTGATGCACTGACATTTGGTTACACAAAATGTAAGGTTGATTGTGAAAAAAAGGTAAGAGGTGTTATTACAATGTTCTCTTTCACCTTGGTTAAGATTTTTGCTGTTGATTCATCGTACTATTACTATTGTCCTGTTTATTGGAATTTAAGAGTTTAAGGCTTACTGGTTATTCTGACAATCACGTAAGAAGAGTGTAAATATTTCCCTTTTATCTGGGTCTAAGAAAGAGCCTGTGCGCAGCATTTTCCATGTGTAGATTTCAAGGGAAAATCAACTAATTTGGTACCATAACACCTCCATAGCATTTCAGAAAGATACAGATCCTCTATCTCTGATAAGCTGGAAGCCAGACCAAGAGTATTTTTAAATAAAACCATGGAATCATATAGTACTTCAATGACTGTTTAGCAGAATAGCATGCAGCTATCTGTGTTTTGAGATGTTTTAATTACAAGGCTATGATTAAACTCTGGATTGTGGTGAATATCATAAAAAGAAAACATTCTGAACACAGACTCTATGTATACACACGTGTTTGAATCTTAACAGAATACTTTTGCTCTTTTTGTTTGAAACAAATATTTTAAAAGACCAAAGCCAAAAAAAAAAGTAAATACATAAATTGTGAGGTAACAATGAAATTGCATTTCATCTTACCCAAGAGATAGGATTTATTAATGGCCACTTGGTAGTGGAAAGAAGGGAGATAGTATGTGCATTATTTTAAATTATTACATATCTTCTTACTTAGAATGTAAGTAATTACATTAGTACAGTTGACTACAAAAACAAGTAATAAATCCACATTAGTTTGTTGAATCTGTGTTAGCAGACATCCTTGGTGTGTAATTCAGATTAATATTTATAGCTCTGCATGAATTTCTTGTACTTGGTTCTGTAAATTTAGCTTGGAGGACACCAACAACTGTGCTTAGTTTTGTGATGCCATGAAAAAATCCATGTTGATTGAAGTCCCAAATTATTTTCAAATATAAATGTATGTTTGTGTTTCAGTCTTTCTAAAGTGGTTGAGCTAAAAAAAGCATTCCAAGGTATTTTAAAAAGCCTCTCAGCTTCAAGATACGGTATTTCTACATTAGAGTATGAAAGATTAAATTCAGCATATATGTAAGTAATTTTTTTCAAAGCCAAATAAAACCTCTTCAAAATTTTGTCTTAAAAATTTCAGCATGGTCAAATCTCTCAAAAAGATTCCTTATCTTGTCATTAGGACTCTGTCTTTGCATTCATAGTTTTTCACGTATTTTTTAATGCTATTCTAAATATTTTGCTTTCTCCCAAATTTAGTGTTTTGAATTAACAAGACAAGATTACTTTTTCCAACTTCTGTACTCGGAAGTTCTAGGATCTTTCAAAACTAACCAAGTTGGCAATATCTATCTTATACTGGAACATGTCTTATATTGGGAATTGTTTGCAGAAGCAAAAGGGGCCAGTACTGGGCACAAGAACAACTGTAGTATCAGCAATACCCACAGGAATGCTGTATTAAAAAAATTATCTCACATGGATTTGACTGATGGACCACTCAGTGGGAACGCAACTGACTGGATGATTGCACTTACAGCCAACATCACAGCTCAATGACCAAGTCACAAGCAAACAATGATGAGGAGGTCAGTACTGGGACTGGACTGTTTAATATCCTTGTTCATGACATGAATGTTGGGTTTTAGTGTACTGTCATCAAGTTTTTCAATGACACCAAGTTGTGTGGTGCAGTCGACATGCTGGAGGGAAGGGATGCCATTCAGAGGGACCTGGACAGGCTTGAGAGGTGGACCTGTGTGAACCTGATGGAGTTCAACCCCGCCAAGCACAAGGTCCTGCACATGGGTCATGCCAGTCCCAGGCACAAATACAGACTGGGCAGAGAATGGCTTGAGAGCAGCCCTGAGAAAGACTTAGGGGTGTTAGTGCATAAGAAAATCAACAGTAGTCATCAGTGTGCTGGCAGCCCAGAAAGCCAGTCACAGCCTGGGCTGCATCTGAAGCAGTGTGGCCAACATGTTGAGAGAGGTGATTCTGCCCCTCTACTCTGCCCTGGTGAGACCTCACCTGGAGTACTGCATCCAGCTCTGGGGACTCCAACATAAGAAGGACGTGGGCCTGTTGAAGTAAGTTCAGTGGAGGGCCACAAAGGTGATCAGAGTGATGGAACACCCCTCATATGAAGACAGGCTGAGAGAGCTGGGACTGTTCAGCCTGGAGAAGAGAAGGCTCTGAGGAGACCTTATAGCAGCTTTCCAGTATCTAAAGAGGGACTACAAGAAAGCTGGAGAGGAACATTTTACATGAGCAAGTAGTGATAGGACAAGGGGTAATGGCTTCCAACTGTAAGAGTGTAGATTTAGATTAGATATCAGGAAGAAATTTTTCACTATGAGGGTAGTGAGATACCGGACAAATTGCCCAGAGATGTTGTGGATGCCCCCATCCCTGAAAGTGTTCAAGGCCAGGCTGGATGGGGCTTTGAGCAACCTCGTCTAGTGGGAGGTGTCCCTGCCTATGGCAGGTGGGTTGGAACTTGATGACCTTTAAAGTTCTTTTCAACCTAAGCCATTCTATGATCTATGAAGGAAGGTAGACTCTGGAGACAACTGGCCAAGTATCCACTATGTCCTAGGATTGTGGGTTATAATTGTTTTTGCTGGTAGCTAGATCTTTGGAAGAAAAGCATGTCCTTTAAAACAAGCAATAGGTATTAATGTCTAGAAAACATTTTACACTAGTAATTGCTCAGAATAATGCATGAATTGTAATGCTAACATATTACCAGCCATTAACGAAAAAGATATGGTCCAGATGAAGCAAAGGCAATGTTTGTTGGTTTGTCCCTGCCAATGGACAACACATTTTAGAGCTAGTGTCTGTATTCCCTGTTCAACCAATGGGCAGATGTAGTCCTGTCTAAGGAATGATAATGAAAAAAATCCTCCTAAATTAGACTTAATTTAGAACACTACATCTACATTGTCTGAAAAGTGAATCAAGAACAGGAAATACACATAATTCATTTGCAGAGGAATAATCTAGTATATAGAAAAATAGTCTGAGAGAAACAGGCATGACGGTAGACTGGATGGTAGGTCAAATGACATTCTTTAGAACACTCTGTAGTTTGTACCAAGACCAACTTATAAATAGTGTTATTGAGCCTAGCCCCCAGAAGAAAAATTTGGAAGAAAATCTATTTTCCAGGATATATAAGGATGGCCTTATCCTTTAAAAAAATGGGGAAATTTTATATTTGATAACTGAAGGTATTTAAATGGCATCCAGTTACTCTTAATATTCCTTAATACCTCTCCATCACTCATGTGTCTCAAATTGGTGGTAAAATATTTTCCAATCCATTATTTCATCGATAATGAGCCTTCCTACCCAACACATATTACAAAAATCATATAAAACTGGGAAATTAGCTGCAAGCCAATCAAAAAAGATGCTAGTAGTTGTTTTCTCTCTCTTTCAATTAATTGAATGCTCTATTTTCAATATCTGTAAATTCCAAAAGAAAGTGGAATATCCAGCTCTGTCCCAAGCTTTTCTAAATCATTAGCAACCCAGCAGATGCTGGTTTGTCATTGCACCACATTTTTTACATGTATTACCTTAGTGAAGGTAAAATATCATGTCATGCCTTTGTCAGTTCATTGAATCATACCATAACATAGCTTATTGTTGCAAATACTACAAAAAATATAAAAAATATAAGGGGAACAGTTTAGTAAACTTTGTATTGAACATTGCTGTATGATTGATGCATTGATGTATGTTGCATCCATGTAGGATGCAAAAATTTCTGAACTGGGAAAAAAGGGAATTAATGTAATGAAACACCAAAAAAATTACTTAGTTCATTAGAGGTTTTCTTTTTAGTTCTGATTTTGTTTAGAACTTTGGCTTGGTTAACAATGTCTTAGCAGTAATTCCTGACTTTACATTTCTGAAGTACACAGAAATGTTTTCTGGCTTCACCGCTGTTAAATGATGTGCTGGTTTAATTTGAGATGACATAGATAAGAGAAGCAGCTTCATTCATTAAATCAAATTCTCCTTGTAAGAATGCCGTTCAAGAAAAAGGAAAATCTGTATTTCTTCTAAGTGTTTGCAGGTAGTGCATCTGCGTTAACTCAAATAATGAAAGCCAGGATTGATGATGGGCTGATTCAGTGTAGCTCTTGCCAACAATTTTCAGAGATTAGGAGGTTGTTGGAAAGATATCAATGAAGGTTTAGGGATCACTGTCTGAAGTATTCTAAATTAACAGCTAATGGATGTTTTTAATAGCTCTTTTATAGATGAGTGCAGCTGAATGAAAACCGACAACAAGAAAGCTCAGCTTTGCTTAATATGAGCTTTAACTTTTTTTCACACATGGTGACCTGCCTGTGCACTAGCTTTCTCACTTTGTTTCTGCACAGGGAAAAAATGCATTTATTTTATAGTTAATAAACATATTCAAACACACTTCAATCTTTTTGAAATATTTTTTTTTTTTAATATCAGAGATTAAATTCTTCCTCAAATGCTGCACATACTCAGTGCTGCACCACTTTTTTTCCAAAGATTTGTTCATTCATCCTACTGTTTCTGGCAAAGCTCAGTTCTTGCAGAAATAGTGAACAGATATGAAAAAAATGAATACTCTTTGATTATAGCTGGTGTAATCAAGTTGTCTGACCTTCCTGCTGCACAAAGAGACCTGACTTGGGTATTCAATATTCAATTTCAGTGGCCCAAAGAGATGAATAAATATAAGTCAGACAGAGCTCATATGAAAGTATACCAGTGGGACGGAAAATAAATGTCTTGAGGTTGTGTTTTGCAGTAGAGCTCATAAGCTTCCTATCCTCATCTCCATGGATGCCAACTGGCTGTCAAAAGACAGTTTTTCTGTCATAGAATAGGGAGAGATGTGACATCATTGCTTCTGTCTAGTTCACAGATGTTTGAAATTATCTGTTTTAACTGTCAAAATTTTACCAACAGAAATTCATTGACTACCTCTTCCAAAAAATAACTCTATTTACTCTTTTATATGTGGCCTTTTTCACTTCTGCGCTATAAACAAATCAGATGAATAAACAATACAATTTTGGATATTTAGTTTATCTTTAGGTAGACAAAATATTCAGCAATTAAAGATCTTGTCCTCATCCAGAAGCTTTTCTGTTACTATGCAAACCCGATTGGAAAAATATCCATGTGGAAAACATGCACACCCTTAAAATGGACCTGACTTCAAAGAGATGCCAGTTTAACCCATTTTAAAATTACTTGTTAGGTTGGAAAAAGTCCATTTGCACTCATACACAGGCTGTGCAGAGAAAACACAATGTTACAAGATGCCTATGTGTGGATAGCTAAGTGAAACAACTTATTTCCAGTGACTGTGTAATTTGACATCTAGCCCTCATGTGGAAACTGCATTTAAACAATAGATTTTGGTGTCTGAAGCTGGACTGGAAACCCACTATAGAAAACTGCAGAGTATGTATTCATAGAATAACAATTATTTTATTATATTTTAACTTGCACCATCCTGGCAAGTTCTGTAGTGCTGTGTTCCAAGAGCTAGCTAATATTGATTGATACCAGCCCACAAGCACATAAATTTACTGCCTTCATTTACAGAAGTTGCTCTGAAAAGCAAGAACTTTCACACTTCTTACAAGCCTTCTAGATTAAACAGTGTTATTTTAATCTAAGTAATGTCTTGAACAAGGACATAGAAACTGCATATAAGGAAGCTTTACAAAAGACGTCAGTCTCTATTATCAAGCCTAATTGGCCTATTATGTCCCTTTTTTGTAAGAAGCCGTTAACTTCTTAATGCATTGTGGGCAGTAAGATTCTCATCAACATATTATGCAGCATTTTTGAACCTTTCTTTTCCTCCAGCATGACTAGGGGTATGACAGTAACATGGGCAAGTGACTCCTACCCCAAGAAAACAAGACACGGGGAAAGAAATTAAATCCGTACAATTTTCATATTTTTCATATCTAACCGTCTTAATTTTTCTTTGATTTTTTTTAATGCTTTTAACATTTATGCATATTATTTTCAAGGTTTAATATCATTATAATGATTTGTAAGGAAAAAGGTTGACTTCAGCAATAGAGATCTCTGACCTAAAACGTCAGTCAGTCTTCAAAAAATGTATCTAACATATAACTGAAGTGAAAATAATAAGTCCAGAGACTTGTGGCTTATAATTAGGGAAAGCTAACTCCTTACATTTTCATTCTTAAACTAGCACCAAATATATTTGGAGTAAAAATTCTTGAGGAGAACAGCAGCATCAACATTTTTAATAGATTCAAGATTCTCATCACAACAGGGACTCTGGAAATTTCACCTTTCAAAGTGGAGAAGAAAAAGTGCAGCAAAGAATAATTTTAACATATAACTGAGCAAGATATGCATGAATTCCCATCTTAAGCTCCGTGACTGAATGGCATCTTTGGAAGAATACATGTAATGGCTTAGCATCTATGCTTACTGCCTTTGAAACTAGATTTACTGGCCTGCCCAGATCTTGCATCTTTTCTCCTATTATTTTCCTATTGCTAGTTCAATCGCTCTACATTAATGCTAAAAAACCTCATCTTATAGTTGTAATGCAGCTTTTATTATTACTCTACTTCTGTGAACCATTCAAACAAGCTGTGAGACAAATACCTTTTGGATAACCAATCTGTGACCTAGAGCTTCTAGAAGTTAGTTGTCGTCAACAAGAGGACTTCCATAATTTAAACAAAGGGCAAAAAGAGATGTTCCTTATTATGACTTTAAAAAATAAATATTTTGCATTTCTAAGCCTATAGAAACTAAGAGGAAGTTTCTTCAGCTGCCATCT
The DNA here is from genome assembly GCA_013398155.1 of Pedionomus torquatus. Lineage (NCBI taxonomy): Eukaryota > Metazoa > Chordata > Aves > Charadriiformes > Pedionomidae > Pedionomus > Pedionomus torquatus. The sequence goes on along the minus strand of VZRU01016833.1, from coordinate 283,090 downwards.
TTTCTTGAAAGAGAACACAACATGATGACAACACCTTGTAGCGTAGTCCTTGTAAAAAACTGACTTGTGAATTCTGATAGCTGGGTTCTCCTCTGTGGCTAACCCAAAAATTTATATTCAGGCTCATCCCATTTTCAGGATTTAACTGCTTAGACAAAGACCAAGCTTGGCCTAAACTTTTCCCGTTGACACAAAGGCACGGAGGACAATTCACACAATATCAGTTACACATTTGTAGTTTCAAACCTATGAGATAGTGACAGACATACAATAATAAAATTTTGATTCATGCTTGAAAATCATTGAGGTTTGGCAGAAATGGAGAAAAAATAAACCCTGATCCAGTGAAAACCCAGTTACCTGTCAGATAACAGTTTTGATTAGCTCTACTTCAGAAAGTAACAAATGGTGATGGATTTCTTTTCTAAAAGTGGGCTATGCCTATAATTTACTCTCACAATCATTCTCACATGCAAAACTTTTTTAAGTTTGGGTTTGAATATATTAAATATATTAAATTGAACACATACCTGAAGATTAAAAGCACGGCAGGATGAGACCTCAAGTTTGGTTCAAGTAGCTTTCCATCCTGTATGTGTTTCAATGTATGTGTTTCAATGTTAGTGAAAGTCATGATCGCATGACTTTCATCACATGACATGAAAATCCCATCACTTAGGGCTCTAAAACCCTTTGATGGAGCACTGTCTGTACTGGAGACTGAAAAAGCATCCATGGGTGACCATGGTGTCTCAGGGATGAAGTGACATGCTGGTGGCAACAATCCTAATGCTTGAACAAGAGGGTTCTATTCTTGTAGATGTTGTCATCATGCACAGACTGATCTGGAGTGTCAGAAACATCTTGTGGTGACTAGAGAGAGATTTGTATATGATAGAACAGTATTTCCTATTATTGAAAACTCCTGTTTTCTTGAAGGAACTATTAATGGGAATGGATAACTTGTCTATGGCCACAATGCAGCTGAGAATGCTCTTTCAGGATGAAGCAGTGCAAGGATGTAGCAGAGATGTTCAGGGTGATGCTCTGGTGACTTCAAATCACAGGTAGCAAATGGATGACATACCAGAGTGACTTACCACCACCGAATTGCTGTGCCACAGGTTCTGCTAGTAGGTGACATTCAGCCCCTTGTGAACTGGTGTAAGTTATGTCTAAGGCTGCTATTTCCTGGCCGAAGGTCAAGGTTTTTCCAACCCAGAAATACACAGTTCCATGCGGATTCCATGTTGACACCCATAATCCTCAAAACACCACAATAATCTTCTAGAACCTGGGTCTTTTTTTCTGTGCATAAGGCAATGTGAAAACCACAGCTGGTGTTGGCACCAATGGAGATGAGAAGCAAACACAGCCCTTGAGACACGTTAAGTAACCAGCCCTGGAGAAAAGACCATCATATTGCCCACTTAATGACCAATTTACCTATTCCTTGAACTGAAGCCTCCTGGAGATCCTAATTTCTCTTCCTACCTTCTCTGAACTCAGGCTGCTGCAGATGTTGTAGCCTAACCTCGGCACAGTTATTCTGGGATGCCACCAGACTGTGCTAACCTGGGTCACCCACATAAGTCTGTATGTTGGAAACAGGGATAAATTTACTGCAGGCGAATGGTGCAGGGTAGGTATCAGTAAGGTTTTGGGGCACTGTATTACAATGTTTCTCCTCCATCAAGAAATGCAGCTTGACTGAAACAGTCCAGAGGCTCTGCAAGGCCTGCAAATGTGCCATCAGATGAAACACACTGGCTGGAGCAGTCATCAAGAACAATCTAACAAAGGATTGTGGGCATGGTCATTGCTATCACTGGGAGTTGTAAGCATGGTTTGAGCACATTTGTATTATCCAATTTGTATCATCAAATTAAAATACTGCAGTGCACAGAACTGGAAAATGGTATCTGGGAGCCATTAATAAATAGCTGGGCCAGAATAAGGCAAGGTTATCACCTTTTTGTCAAAGTAATAGAGATACTTCTCTTAATGAATAGCTCAAATCACAGTTGGACAATAAATATAAAAGCATACAGACGGAAAGGTTTTTCAGACTATAGAACAATAATGAGATATTAACAGTTGGTTTCACAGTGCCACAAAGTGAATTATTAGTAAAGATTCTTTTTCTTATAAGAACTGCAGTAAGAATGAAAAAAAGATATATCTATAAGAGCATTATAATTTCTTAGACTCTCTTTCCAGAAATGGGAGAAATATGTGGCAGGGAGTCTGCATTTCCTGACCTTGGCGGATCAAAATGCAAAAGGTTTTGCCCTCAGATGTCACCAGTGGCTTAGAGTGAAGAACTTTTTATTAACATTTTTAGAGTTTCTGGGTATATTCCCTTTAAGAACTTCCTTTTTAAAATCTGCATGCTAAATTATTCTGCTGCCCCGCCAGGTCACCTATGTTCCATTGAAGCAGAATGCTTTCTTGCTTAAGTTATGCAGAAGAACAAATTCTCGGTTTTTAGCCTTCAATTGGATTCTGAGAAATTAGGGGTGCGAGGAAGAATTTTTCTGTGATGTGCAACTTAAAAAACAAACCAAACTTTTCATGTTGAATGTAACAATCAAAGCAGAAAAAATACGGCAGTACCTTTGTTCAACTAAATAAACACAAGGCACATGCAGACAAAATATCTGTAATTTAAAACTGCTTGAAAATCTGTGATCCTTTTAAGAAAGTTTAAAATTCTCTAGCCTACATTTTAGAGACACAATGATAATCTTAATTTAAATAGAATCAACAGACTCAAAATTCCTGAAAAGAGCTATGATATCTATTAAGACAGAACATGAACATACAATTATTGTCATATATTTTATCTTGCTATTGTATTTTCAGTAAGAAAACAACAATAAGAGTTCCTTAAAATGATTATTAATACTCAGTAGCCTGAGTAATTTGTTTAATCTCAAAGTAAAAATCTGTGATGAGTCACATGAATTTTTACACAAATACTTTATTGGCTACAAAGGAAGCTTCAACAAGTATGAGTAGATATAATCATGGCAGACGGCTAAACTCTATCAATGTCAAGAAAAGGTAAAAATATCTTGATTATAAGAATGAAAGAGTTCAGCTTCACTTAGAAATGCCAACCAAACTTGTTTGGCTGTCTGTATCTCATAGTTTTCTAGATTTCTTTTTTTGAATAGAAATCCTTTACTTCAGGCATCAAATTGTTGGTTTGACTGATTTTTTCCTTGCTGGACTGGATCAACCTAAGCAAATATTTACAACCAGTATTTAGTGGTGGTCTATATAAATAATATGAAAACAATTCATTGAAGAAAAAAGCTACATGCTACTGACAGAAAACTAAAACAGGTAAAATGCAAAATTAAATACATTGCAGGTGTTAGGTACTTATCTTTTAGAAATTACAAGTGCAGTCTTGCTTTAAACAGGGTCTGTTTGTAGCTGCTGCTTTACATGCTGATAGCTTGCAGTGGCCTTTTAAGCTTGCAGGTGCACACATTTTTATTTAAGTATCTGTTTAAAAATAGTCTGCCTTTAGGAAATGTCATTTGTATAAGAACTAATGTCAGTTCTATTCATGTTAAGTGATTATTATTATATGTGTAAAACATGGTTAAAAAGTCATACACCTTTCTGTTCTGTTCTTACCTCTGATTCTTAGCCTCATGGGAAAAAAAAAAAAAGCCTAAACACGAAAGTACTTGCATTTTATTGCTTACATAGAACACAGAATCTGGAAGCATTTATATCTATTTTTGATATAGATGCTAAGAAATCTTATCTAATGACAGAATTTGGTTAACTTCTTATACAAATTACATTCTGATTGTATCATTATACAACATCATGCACACCCATCTTCTGTACTTGCCCATAGATTTTTGGGGAGGAAAAAAAAATTTTCTAAAGAGTTAGTTCTTGAATCCCTGTAATAAGAAATCCCAAAACAAATGCAAACCCAATTACAGCATCAGTGTCAAAAAAGTGTGGTGTGTATTGGGGGTCCCTTGCATTGCCTTCCCTTGCCTTCCTTCCCCTTCTCTCCCCTTCACTTCTCCTCCCCTACCTTTTGCTTCTTAGGGATTTTAAGAATAAACTTTTGACTTATCTCCAAAACATATTAAACCTTCAACTAAAAGATGTTATGACAGAATTTGCAGGCAATTTGACCCTTGGGAAAAGCAGAAATCAAAATTCCTTTAAAGAAATTATATGTTTGCTGGTTAAGAAATTCTTGAAAGGCTCTGTTTCATCTGCTGTTAAATTTGAGGGATCCACTTTAGGTTCAGCATTCTTCTTTAATGAATTCCACCGCTGCATCCAGGAAAAAAATATGTTTGGATGAAGTCCTTGGGTAGCAAAATAAAGATTGTACTTATTTGTGGTTTCATCCAGCTAACCAAAGTAAAGGAAGAAAAACAAAGCAAACAATGTAGTCTTCTGATGCATAAAGAATATTTGACATTGGTCCACCAAGAATGCTGGTCTGAATGTAATTTTCACTGGCTATGCAAAACCAAAGAGGTAGGAAAACAGTCCAGCAGCAAGAAGTTGCAGAACTACTCAAGAAATACATTTTATAATGCCATCAAGGGGGATAGAAACTATAATGACAACAAGGCTAATTAACAGAATAAGGCCAGACTTGGGAGTTACTGAGCTAAAGACAGTGTTTCCCACAGTGTAAGTGGCATTTTCTCTGATACACTATTTGGGAATTATCACCATGGAGGCAATGTTCAGATCTTCTCAGGTGGTGAATAATTGGCACTAAAACTTTTTCTGATAAACTCAGAAATGATGTGTATTTTAAAATACCTAAATGACTTTTTTTTTTTTTTTTTTAACAGCAACAAAAAATGTAGTGCAAACTTAAACTAGGTTGTTATTTGGTTGTTTGTTTTTCCCCCATCACTGTTTAGTCATGGAATCCTCACTAAAAAAGATTAGTCCTGAAAAGGACTAATTAGGAGAAAACCCATAAAACTAAGGTCTAATGTGCCAACATGTTAGGTGATGTGTTTTTAAGAACAGCATAATGTTGATTTAACCAGAACAGCTCTGAGTAAAATGTAATATTATCCCTTCTTTTTAAACTTACATTCATGCAATAAATAGACAAGTAAGAGCATGATTAACTCGTAGTTTTCACCAAGTATGAATAGAAAACCATGCTCTGATGTTTTTTAGACTTGAGCTTGTAACCAAGTCCAGTAAAATACTCCCAGCTCCAGACATTGCCTGTATTGGCTGCTCACAGCCTCAAAACAAATAAAACTGTCCAATAAGAAAACAGACACCAAGCCTTACTTTTCCTACATGGCAGCTCCTGGTACATATTGATGTCACTGCCTTCTTTACTCACAAATTTGCCAAACTTCTTTCCTGGAAATTTTTTGTCTACCAAGTGTAAGCTTTGTCAGCACATTTGTGCATGCTTGCAGACCTAGGGCACATCCAGCATACAGTCACCTGTAGTTTTGCTCATGCTTTCTTCTTTTCCCTTCAGTCACGAAAACTAAAACATCATTTAGGTCTGCTTTAAGTCTCTTTCCCCCTTAAGTCTACTCAGGTCTTGTTTTGTTGTTATTTCGTTCTGCTTTTTCACCACAGGATGAATCACAGACCAGACACCTGCAAAAATCAACTCTCAGCAGTTGGAATATTTTCTGTAAGAAGATGGAAATAAAGTTCCATCTTTGTTTCCCCAGGAAACAAAGTTCCCTAATGTGGGAACTGACATTAAGAGACTGTCACTGCATGCTAGATATGACCTTAACACTGGAATAAATTATTGGTATTAATTATTAATTTTTATATATATTAGAAACCTTAAAACTTTAAAGGCAGCCTAGCTAGGTGAGTTTTTATTGGAAGCTTGATTTCATAAAAGGTATTTATCATGAACAAACCTGCTCAGTCACCTGTGCATCTACTGAATCTGATTCACTTACTCACCTACTTACTTCTGCATCAGCATCCATGACTCTGAGGGACATCCCATGATAGCTACATAGCGCCAGAGAGAATAATGCCATAGTACCCAAGTTCATCCTGGACCAGGCCCCAGGTACAGTGGAAGGCTTTAAATGAATCATTGCAGTAAGATTATGTTAAATTACAACAGACTTCCTATGGAATCTTGTATTATATGCACCTGAATACCAAAAGAATTCATCATGATTAAAATTATTGCAAGAAATACTAAAGGAAGTAAGAATGATTTGCCACTTATTATAAAGTGTTGCCCATTTTACAATAAGTGGCCAATCATTATTAATTCATTTGATATTCTTTATAACATTAATCATGACTAATTCATTTGGTATTATTAATGTAGATGTAACACGAAGTTCCACTGCAATTTAGCTATTTATTTAAATGTATCATTAATTTAAAGAGTTATCAATCCAAAATGTCAGCAGTTTTATTCAAAGGCTGTAAGGCATATTCCTGCATTTGAAACTGAAGGAATAATTTTCAAGCAAATAAAATATAAACATTTCTGTATTTGTATTTAAATTTTTGATTGTTTGTTTGTTTTGTAAAGGGTATCAAATAGCATTGCATATATAAGATTACTTTCTATTTACCTGAAAAGGGAATAAACGGAGTTATCTTCAGTCCAGAACTCCAGTCTTTCACTACAGTTACATGTCAAACATCCTACTTCAAATGACCTACTCACACGTTTAAGCTGAGTGCATGTTTAAGGACTTCACTTGGATAAAAAAGCCTTATTTCATCTCCATCTGGGAAATAAATTTAATCATTAGTCTGGCCAAGTAGCTTCCATATTTGGAAAAATAGTAGGAAAGAGGTCTTTATGACAGCTTGAAGACATTATAGGTCCTATGGAACTTCTCACAAGGTTGGAAATTTTAGGCAGTGCCAATGCCAAAATCCCTCTTGGAAAACTATATTTTGTCTACCAGAAAAATTCACTCTTGTGTTTCAATTAGATAAAATATTCACTACTTCATTTGTTGCACAGCCCTGCTATGGTCTGTGAAGCACTTAACCAGCTGCTATATTTTTATATTGAAGTTTTGGGTTTTTTGTCTTTTCCACGTACGTATAGAAGGATGAAACCAAGAGCTAACAAGAAGTCAAGGAATACCTATATCACAATTCAAATTGCCTTTGAGAACTTCTCTGTGGTGTAAGAGTTGAGGTTCATGCTCTTGGTGGAGCCACAGAATTTTTCAGTGCTGCAGAGCACTGAGCTGAGCAGTAGGTTATTCACTACAGCATAGCAACGGCCCCAAGCGCAAAAGAGATCCACGGCCATAAGTTCTCATGAGAGAAACACAAAGGGAAAGTAAGAGTAAGTAGAAGAGAAGTAACAAGACCAATTAATGACAACATAAGGAAGACTAATGAACATTAATACACAGCTCCTTGGGTTACTTTTGGAAAAATTGTAAAGACTTTTGTCTTTTAGGCAACATTAGTCTAATAGATATGAGTATCTTTTTCTTTTATAAGATTTTGTTATATTATTGTCATTGATACACTTGCAAAAACAACAGAGAACTCATAAGTGACCAGAAGAACCTTATGTAAGTTCAGATAATTATTGCTAGTCATTTAAATACCACTCATGCCGGTACCAAAACTCAGATATTCATAGATAACTGGGCCCTTTCTGAGGACTGTGAATGTTGCTGGGCAAAGTACAAAGGATTAGCTAAACCTCATAGATGTATTTAAATTCCTCATTCCCTGCAGTCTTTGGCTTTTAGAACTTGCCTTTCTTATTTTCAGCCACTAAAACCATTATCAAGAACATGGAACCATAACCATGTAACTGACCAGCAACGCACTTCTTATGCTCACAGTGTACTTTCATAAATTTTGCCTTTAATATTTGACAAGTGCAAAGAAAAGCCACTGTTTCCAAACTGGCAATGTGTATTTATTCCAGAATGGTGAATCCCCATAGAAAGGAAAGGTGCTATGGGTGGACTACAGCTTTACATCAGCCTTGAGGCTTTCCTTAGTTTTACTAGAGGCAACTCACTTGAGTAGTGGAAGTAGGGCTTACTTCTGTAATTATAACAATATTTATATTTACCATTTTAATTTCAAAATTGTCCTGGTTTGAGGTGAGATGAACCATAGCTGGGAATATTTAGTAAATCTGGAAAAATAATTTGGAAAAAATTCAAGTTGCAGCAGACTGTATTTCTGTGAGGGAGAAAACCTTCTGTGAGGGCCTGCTTATCATGATGTGATGTGAAAAAAAAGAAAATATAAAACTGACATCAGCTTCCATTTTGCTATAGAACATTCAACACCTTCCACTTTCATTTCTATATTCAACGATAACATTTAAAATTACTGTGGTCACCCTAACAGATGTTAATTACAATGCGACTCAGCAGCCTTTATACAACATAATTGCAGGTTACTAATGTTCATAGTATCCATTGGGGTTGTAATGGAGAGCAGAATTTAGCTCATGGATTTTGTGATGAAGGTCTTACAGCCATTTCTTGTTATTAATCCTCTTTATCACTTCCCATGCATCATCCTTTGTTTGTTCCCTTAATTCAGAGTGAGTTTTATTTTTTGTACATAAAGAATAACTTTCTTATAGGCCTAACTGTCAGGTTCAGATTTAAGAATTGTAGATTTAATTGCTTCACATTTCACTTTTTGATAAGGTTCTCAGATGTTAGGCTATACTAAGAAGGGGATAGAGACTAATACGGGAATTAGTATAATGTCATCCTATAAATGGAGGTTACATCCTTGTGTTGAATACTCTACTGGGTTTCAGTCACATTTCAGAAAGATACAGTAGAGGAAGAAAGGTCTGAAAAAGGGCAGAAAATACATATTAGTTGGAGAAGGAGTGTTCATATGAAAAGAAACTGAAAAGATTAAGATTATTTAGTGTGAAGCAAAAAGAATAGGAGACGACATATAATAATGAGTGGTACAGAGAAGAGCAGTGGTTAGTCCTCACTACTCTGTTCTACAGTATGACACAGAGGGCATTCACTGAAAGGAAAATGCAAAAAAATGTGGAAGTGATAAAATGAAATACTTCTTATGGCATTGCATCATATAATTAGCCTGTTGAACTGACCACCATATGTTATTATTGAATAACAATTGAGGCCTGCCTGGAAAGTTTCAAGATAAAGCAATTATGCTTAAAAAATGCATCTTCAGGGGAACTAGGTAGAACAAGTTAGTAATGGATATCAGCTATTATGAACCAAAGCACACTGTCATCACAACCAGACCTTGCTTGTGCTACTTAACAATCACTGTGCTAGGAACTGTACAACTATACAAGGCCTTCCCATCATGATGTTTTTTATATATAGCCCTGACCTGAAAAAACAATCCTGAAAGCCACTGGATCTCATCTGGGTCCCAATAGACTCCATAAATCTCTGCCTTGCTGGATTTATTGCTGGACAGGAAACAACATGAATAAGTAGGCAAGTTATTTGAGGTGGCCAGACTAAGGAGCATGTAGTGTGTTGTACTACTTGTGTAACAGTTATTAACATCCTAGGGAAACTAATGGAATTTATTTTCATGGTGAAAAAGGTCCATGAAGGGATATTAAATGCAAGTTGCAAATATAATCTCTGTTAGGAGATGCCCATAACACAAGTTTCTGCATGTAGGGAGATCCAAGAGTAGACCTTCTAAATTATGTAATGTCTTCATGCTTTGGCAATTTGTTTTAGAAGTTTTCTATTTCATATTCAGTATAGTAGTAAGTACAGTTCTTGCTCTTAAACAGTTTCGGGTTTTTTTTTCATTCAGTAAAATCACAGCATTCTGAACTGTTAAGACAGTATTAACACAGAGTTCTGAACTTTTATTTGTTAAAAATATTTCTTTTATGTTTCTTGCTATACATGGATAGTGGCATAAAGCTCTGTTATAGCGATAATTTTATTTTGGTTGTTGTCTTGAAAATATTTCCCTCATTGTTAGTGACATATAAGAAGTTCGAAAACAAAATGTCTTTTTCTTTAAATAATGCCAACAACCTGCAGTTCTAACAACAAGAAATTTTCCATGGCAAGGCAGCTGATGCTTTGCCATTAAAGATTTGGACTTGTTGAACTCATATGACACACAGACTCATTTTAGTTTCAATGTACACTTCCTGTTGTGTGGGATGATCTCTACTCCTCCACTTCAGAATAAAAAGAAAGACACAAGGTTAGGTGCTGTTCATCACCCTTCTCTTTTTTCTCCTCATTTTTTTCCTAAAAACAGAGGACAAGTTAAAGTTTTCGTGGGTTTGGTTTCATTTTTTTAAGTAGGAAAACTGGGAAGAAATGAATGTCAAAATGTCCTGAGTAATGAGAGAAAGGCACAAAGTTTTATGACAAAATGTTTCTCTGAATCTTCATGATATTCTTCTTCTACCTCAAAAAGTTTTCTGTGGTGTGAGCAACGTTTCTTGTCTCCCTCATGACTATTCCCCATACAGATTTCTAACAGCCTACACCCAACTATCTTGCCAATACTTACCACCTGCCCTCCACCCCTTCAACAGGCTCTCTGTACATTCCTAGCTACAGGCTTCATCCACACACCCCTGCTTCAGCTATTCAATCTGTTTTTCAGTTAGGGAAATGCACTTTCTTGCATAATAAATTCTGTTTTCATCATAAAAGGAAATGTCCTTCAGACAATGCCCCTGTGTCATTCCCTATGGAGTTTTCTTTGTGGAGACTTGCATAAGATGCCCTATTTTTCTACATGATACTTCAGGTACATATCATAAAAGGCAAAGCAAAAGGACAGATTTTCCGAACACTACAAAAAAAAAAACCAACAAAAAAACCCAAAAAAAACCAAACCAAAACAAAAAAAAACCCACAAAACTTTTATTTTGGATTATGACTGTACTTTATATTTTTCAGTTGGCATGATTTTGAAAGAACCTTTGCATTAGTTTTAATTTACATGTCATATATCATATCTGCTTGCCCTGGCACTAGAAAACACATAAATTTTGGCCTTAATCTCAACTACTAACGTAGTCTGGGAAAACATCTGTGTCCTCTGGGAGAATATGGATGCATGCAGGGCCTGCCATGGAGGGTGGGAAAGAAAAGCATCCAGCACCCTCCAGCAAACCCTGCAGAACCATGCCATTGTGGACCAAGTAAATACTAAAATATCTTCTCATGTTTACAGTACTATTGCTTCAGAAGTTGATGGCTTTCTTCATTACCACCCAAGATTAATGGGGCACATCTACTACTTATTTTTTAACCTAATATTGTGAGCTGCAATTTGTAACACCAACAGCAGGCACAGCCCTAGTGAGATCTGCAAAAGAGAGCAGCCATGTTTCTCCTCTCTTCATAACATATAGCTTGCCAGGAGGCACAGAATTATACCAACCTTAGTGGGTGTTCAGGCAGAAAGCACATGCTTCTCGCCCCTTCCTAGCACCCAGGTTTTCTCCAGGCAAGTGATAACAATAAGGTGGACATCACCGTCCATCACAAGCCCGATATCATGAGTGCTGTAGTTGGGAAGAAGGGATGGCAAAAGCAGGGAAACAACCATAACGCCTTTAGGATGCCTGGGCCTAATAATACAGGCAAACCCTGACTAATGGAAAAGATTTTAAAACCTAAGGGTTTGGTACTTAAAATGATCAAAGGTACCTATCTCTAAGCCACCAGTCCCAGCCTGAAGCCAGTGAAGAATCAGGAGCAGATACACAAAAGTAGAAAGAACATTATGTATCCTAAAATATGTATAGTTGTATACTAAAGTCCTAAAAATTATAGTATGCATACCAAAAATACAAATATTCTAGAAATATGCATTGCAGAAGAGTGGAGGAAAATTACTACCTCTTTTAACTGTAGCCTCTTTACACATGAAAGCGAGACTGATTCCCTTACACAGCTTGAGTAACACCTGACTCCAGAACAGGGTTCATCTGGAAGACCACTGAAAATGCTCAATGAAGTGATACAAGGTTTAGTAGGGTTTTTTTGTCAGAAGAAGGAGTCTCTTTTCCAGGGGGAGATTTGAGGAAAAATGAGATAATTACTGAAGAATCTGCCTGACTTTTAGAGACCTCTTCACAAAGTCTTGATGATTTTTGATTGCTGTCACTGTCCTCTGTGTCACTGAGGAAAGGGCATCCTTGGGTTCTACAGCAGCCTGGCTGGGAAAAGTGTTCACAGTATTCACTTGTGTAGTACCAGCACAGCGAAAGAGAAATCACTCGATGCCCTTGAAATGAGGTCATTTTCAGATTCACTAATCAACAATAAAAGAATGCCCAAATTGTCTCATTGATCTAGGAGAATGTGCATCTCCTCTGTCTAAGTTATTAACTGAGGAATTAAAATGAGCTTCCCTGCATATTTATTCCTCCTGCTATGCTTTATGGATGCAATATTATGTTGGTTATATTTTTTTAAAATATATCTGCTTCATTGCAATAATAGTTGTTTTAATTTTTTTTTATTTATTTAGCACCTGCTGTTGGGGAGATTTTGTGGGTTTCTTTAAAGTCTAAATGTATTGCATTAAATAGCTTTGGAAAAAAAAAAGATGGTCTCTAGCCTGCTGAGTAAACATAAATTTCACAGTTAAATACATAAAATAATGATTACATCCAATGGTCATGAGGGACGTGTTTTTAGGAGTATACTAATTAAACTACATCCTTCAGACAACATGTTTTTACACTTACTAGCAATGAACCATATCTGATTTGTCATTAAGTAATTATGAATGCTAATGCAAATAAAGCACCTTTCAAACAAGGCTTCAGAATAGAAATTAATCATATATTATTCTTTCTTATCCTACCACATAAGGGTCATTTAAACAAAAACAGGCAAGGATATGAGATATCCACAATTTCTAGTTTTGCTCAGGCTTCAGTTCATACCTTTCTTTTTGTGGCGTAGTTTATGTATGCATATATGTGCTGCATATAAACTGAGAGAGAGTAAAAAAGTCTTTAAAGTATATTCAGTAATTCAAGCTTTGATCCGAAAGCTGCTGAAGCTTATTGCAGTCTTCCACCACTAACAATAATAATTAGAGTTCTTGCTCCTTCCCTTTTGCAGATCTCAAAACAGTCTAAAAAAAGCCAGTATGAAAGACCCCACGAACACAGAGGGGTACGTGGGACCAAATTAATAAGCGCACTCAGTGTTCACTCCTGAACATACCAACCGGGCACAGGAACTCCTTGTGCTTTTGTTAGCTGGGAGCTCTCAGAAATGTTCTAATGGCAGAACCAGTAGGATTTTTGACTCTTACAGAGTGTAATCTCTTGCTTCACACGTCATTTGACATCCTGGGTACACCCATTGGTAGAGGGTACTACTTCCCCTCTCTTACATTAGGAAACTAGGATGCAAAACAGTGATGCACAAAACTCCAGCTACCTTAGCAGAGGTTCTGGGCAGTTTTATGACCCCCAAACCAAGTTTCTAGTGGTGGACTCCCACCACAACTCTAAGTTGAGAAATTCTTATGTGGTCCACTCCCTAGCTTGTTTCTTTTTTAACTTCTAACATTGTTCTAAGGATCAGACACTGGGTATGCAAAGTCTGAGCTTTTTAACCCCAAAGAAAAGACGACATAAAATACTGTATTATAATTGAAAAAGGACTGGAAGAAGCACCTCATCTTCACAGCTAAAATGGAACATTAATGATATTTTCCATCAACCTATTTGCAGCAAATGTAGGTTGATTTACCTTCTCATTATGTTGTAAATGTTTTCCTTCCTCTTGACTTGTCTTTGTCCTCGTCTTTGTACAGCTAGTGAAGTCATAAGTCCTCTGAAGCAACTATCTACACATTACAATGCTTCATTGCATAAGCAAGTAAGAGGATGAGTTATGAAGAACAAAGTTCTCGTTGCGCAAGCTTCAATAATCCTTAATTCTGGGAAAGAAAATGGCCAATAACTTGTGAAAGGTACTGTGAATAAATGTGTTTAAGGCAGAATAATATGCCTTTAAATTGTGATTGGCTGTTTAGGACCCTTTTTAAGGCAAAGGGCCATGAATAACTGATAATCTATGTGAGGTCAATTATTGTGTAAGGTACACTGAAAAATCATGCAGCACATCTCATTCATATAACTTATATTAAAAGGTGCTATTCAAAACCACAGGTGTCAGCTTGTAAATGAGAAACTTCTCTGTTGCATGGAAGAGAGAAAATGTGAATGAGAAAAGGGCTGTAAATGATGAAATAAAATGTGAAAATGGTACAAATGAGGAAAGCGTGAAAATTGAGAATTAAGAAAAAATGCCATGACCAATGGATCTTTCCAAAACTTGAGAAGATTAGGTTAGACTAACTTTTTCAGACACTACTAACATGGGTTACACAGGTTAATAATAACCTTGATCAGGGTTATGTTTTCATGAAAATGAGCAGGTTCTGGCACAGTGAGGTAAAAAATAAATTTGGTCAGCACATAGTGCTTCATTTTAAATGAGAAAATAGCCCCAGGGAACAATATAATTTTCTACGGGAAACCTTTGTTTTCTCCAGGTTTTTGAGAGGTCATTAGAACTTCTGGGGTAGGATTCATCCTCCCTGACACCAGCCTCTGATTTGTGGCCAGCTGCAGGCGCCAGCTGAAGTAAATATCCAAGTCCCTTTTACTGTCAATGACATGAAGGCAATTCATCCCATATGAGGGTGGTTTTCGAGGATAACAAATCAAACACTAAAAATCTCTTTCTCTCTGAATTCATTCATAGGTAGAGGAGGATAGTTGCTACACACCAAGGCTGAATATGCTCTAGATGGCTACAGATGGGCATATGAATCCTACCTGAAATGCCTAAAATATAGGTATGTGCCCGCAACACATACATGAAATTTATTTCACTCTGATTTAATACTGGCATTGTTAAATAGTTACCAGGTGTAGATACAGGAATTGGACATTCATTAAACAGAAACTGATGTTTAAAACACTGAAATCATCACTAGTCAGCCAGCAGTTTTCAGGAGTTTTGCCAGTGCTGATAGTTATTTCCTAGCCTGTGGGTGTGAGGAAGGCAGTGAAAGATACAGCGCTGATCACTTCAAACTTTTTAGTGCTTATTGCTCCCAAGGATAACAGACTCTGTACCTCATATGTACTCCTTACTCTTTTCAGCTTTTCCCAACTATGTACAAGGTGCTCCTAATACCTGTTGCACTGAGGATGTTTGGCCATGAATGTTCATTAGATTTTTGAAGTGCAGTTGTGTAGAAATTTTAAGGCAATGAAAGGAGAAGAACGTAGAGACGATGGTGACCTATATGGTAGACTGAATGTGAGGAAAGTCCCTCTGGGCATGGCAATTCTCCACCCCCATGTACACCAAGCTTGGCTCCAGTACAGAAGGCAGTCTCACCTATTACTCATTTGGGACATGCTTTCCTGTTGAATTGATTCGGTTACCCAGACTACAGATGGGTTTGGTGAGTCATCTGATTTACTGTAGATACCCACCTTGGGATTAGATGAATCACACCTTCTGTGGTCCTAATTCCTTTTATTGTGCTTAAAGAGAACCCAGGTTGAACCTCTAGAGTGTTTAGCTAAATGGATTCCCCCACAAAGATTATCCAGCCTGTGTTGCTGGATAATCAAAGTAATTATCTAGGACAATATTTTTCTACCTGTAGGATAGTACTTTTCAAAAACTCTTTTTTAAAAATCAGGGGGGGTTGGCTGTTTTTTTTTGGGGGGTGTTTTTTTGGTGTTTTTTTGTTGTTGTTGTTGGGGGTTTTTGTTTGTTTGTTTTTTTGTTTTTTTTTTTTTAAATCCCTCTCCAATCATTATTCAGAGCCTTAGCAGCCCAGTATTCCAGTATTCTGACATAGTTTTGTAATCCTCCATACCTTGAGTATGCTTTGATAAATGGCCTGCATATTTGCCAGAAACTTTTCACCTTGTACCCTGGCAGTAGTCATGAAATTTGTTCCTGTGCAGAGCTGTAAGAGTAAATATGATACGTCTAATGGAATCCAGTGTGAAACATTTATTATGGAGGCATTATTGAACCACTGTATTTCCTGCTCATTTTATAACTTTCTTTGACTTAAAAGCAGTATATCACTTTCAGAATGAATATGCTGCTACAAACAGCAAGACAGTTACCAAACAGAGCACAAAACCCAGGGATCAGAATTGGGTTCCTGCAGCTTCTGAATGATACCTCTCTATCCACAGAAAGCATTTGTATTTCAGGAAGGGCTTTAAAACAGAGCATCTGTTTCTGGTCTCCTCAAGTGAAACCTAGATTATTTGATTATGGATACAGTTGTACCGAATATTTGAGGGAAAGTCAGTATAACATTTAATATACTGAAGATTACTAGATTGCTTTTCATAGAATAATATCAGTGATAAAATAGTATGCAAAGTGTGCTAAGGAGAGTGGGGAGGAAAATGCAGGTGGAAGATAAGGGAAGACAGTGAGTGAGTTTGTGAAGAAACCATCCACAGGTGTAGTAGGCTTTGAGAAAAAACACAGCTCTCTTGCCAGAAGAGTGAGAGATTTTTCTGGGACCAGCAGTGCCTGCAATGTGCAGCCGTGCTTCAGTCTTCAAAATAATCCAGGTTCCTTATACAGATCTTATGTGAGGCTGGATGAGGCCCTGGGCAACCTGGTCTCGTTGGCAGTGTCCCTGAGACTGCAGGGAGGTCGGACTAGATGACCTTTGGAGGTCCCTTCCAGCCTGGGTAACTCTATGATTCTATGATCTGCAATGTTCAGCTTCAGGCTTGGACTCCATTGTAGACTCTATTAACAATAGGAGTCACATTCATTTATACCAGTTTTTATTCATCTGTATTTTTCAAAGGTGAGAACTGCACAGCAGACAACACATTTCATTTTGTAAATAGACTAAAATAAAATTTCTTTGCTGATTGGAGTACCTTGGGGAAAACAAGGAAATCACTTAGACGAATTGTGAGTGGAAGACGAGGCTTTTGAAACATGTAGTTTATTTGTTCCTCTATCCCTCCTAGTGAAGTGAAAAGCATGTCATACATCACCTTTCTGGACATGGCATGCTTTTCACTTCACTGACGGGTGTGTTATTTGTAGCAAAACCCAAAAACCCTTCCTCTCTTGTGTAACTTATCCAATTCATGACAGTAATCATGGCTTGATAGGGGGTCCAGGATAGGAGAAGCTGTATATGTTTGGACCTTCCTGTGATTTCTGACAGTTTCAGTATATGATAGCTAGGATGATCCAACATGGAAAATGTCAGATTAGCCAGAGGAATTCTTGCCTTTCTGTAGAAACATGCTTGTATTTCAGGTTATGGCATTTCTGGCTACCAAGATAAACAAGATGGGGGGCAGTGGCAGATGAGAAAGCAATTTTAGGTCGCTGTGTGGAGTGAAAAAACTTAAACTAAACAAGTTATATAATGTGGAAGAGATATGCATGGGAACTGTACAAGCGAAAAGGGTGGTTAATATTTGGGAAAGAGTTCTGAAGACAGGGTCAGCTTGAAAGCACCCAGACTATTAAAAATCAAATGCTGTTACTATGTGACACAGTAAGCTGTTTATACCAAAGGTTCTGATGGTTTCACTCCAGTTAACAACTACATAATGGGCCAGATGTTCACATTAAATAGGGATTTTAGAGTCGGCATTAACTGTGTTGACAATGTCAACAAAGATACTGATATTTATCTAAGTTAGAACATCTTCAAAGCGTCAGGCTTTGTGTGTCAAAGATCCTTTTTCTCATTTGCTGTCTATGTATGGCCAACTAGAGGACCTCTCCACAAGGTCGGAAGAGGAAATATTAAGAACTGACCTCTGGGTGAATGCAGCTTCCATCCAATGTTAAGTTTAAGGCTGGACCCAATCACCTTAAAGGTCTTTTACAATCTAAATGATTCTATGATTCCAGATGCAACACAGCTCCAGGTGAATGCTCCTCCCTGCTCCTCACCTGGCTGAAAGCTCTTTTTGACAAAAGCCATACGACAACAAACAGATAAACTCTTGTATGCAAAGAGCCTGGTTTGACCGCTGTGATTTGGCTAACTGGGTGTGACAACACACGCTATACATATCTGTGAGTTCTGGACTACGTAAATACAACTCACTAGGGTCAGGAATCAAAAAGTCAGCCTGGAAAGAGGCCTACATTGTTAAGGGGACAGCTTTAAGGAACAGCCATTGCTTCAGACATCCTTCCCTCCATAACCTGTTCACTTGGGCTAGCAACCTGGTTTCCTCTGTACTTGGATGGTGAATAGTGACAGCACTCAACTTTGCCTTGCTCTCACAAGAGCAACTCCCCCTTAGCCTGCTCCCAGGCTCAGACAGCTATAATGGTGCTTTATTCCTTCCCAGCTTGCACGAGATTGTGAAATGCATGTGCAAACAGAAACTAAATGTATTTTTTTAATGTTTTCCCTCTGACAGATTCCATTGTGGTTTAGATCCAAAACTTCCTGCCTGTTTGTGAAAGATACTTAGTCTGTACCACTAGCCTGTTTCTTCACAACTGTTTCATCCAGAGTCCTGACTTTTACAGAGACGCTCTCCAAGAGCAAAGTCTTGGGTCATACTATCCTGACATAAACATGATATTTTTGTTTACTTTCTTATTTTAGCACTGTTATCAGTTATAACAGTTCAAACAGATTAATGTTTGTTAGTTACCTGCTGTTTCAGATCAGGAGAACCTGTCTTTTTATATATTCTAGATTTCTGTGAAAATGCTGGTTATTTTAATTTTAGTTTATGTGCATTTTTAAAATTTAGCTTCTTCATTCTTTTCAAAAATATCTTTTGACAACACCTCCAATGATATAAGTCAGTGTAGTATCACTGGTTGCAAAGGACTTCTGCCAGTCTGGATAACCAACCAAAGCTATTCCTAATCTGGAAACCTACTTTAATGTTATTTGTTTGTTTGTTTGTCATTTTGGGATGCTCAAAATATTTGGCTTATTCTAAAGCTTATTAATGTTAACAAAACAATAATATTTTTTCTAAAAGAGTGCTGAGGATTGAATCAAGCTTTGGATCAGGCTTAAGCACAATTTCTCAGGTAAGATAAATGAAGTGAAGAAAAAGCATTATATGCATTACAACACTCCAGCGGAGTTTCTGAAGCACTGTGACATGACATCTGATGTTCTAAAGTGGTTTTTAACTCTTTCAGTGTAACTTTGCCTCAGGATAAAACATCCTTTTAACAGCATGTGTAAGGAAACCAGGAATGGCCTGTAGACGTGCCTGTAGGCTATGTGCTCTCTGTCACCTGCTGTATTGCCCTGACTCTGAGAAACCTTTACTTCCTCACACTTTAACGATTAGAACATTTCTCTCTCACTTTGTCCACTAAGGGAAGCTGATTCGCCTTATTCTGATGTCCTGGCTTTTAAAGTGCCTTTTTTTGACAGTTTTCTTGTTCTCGGATTATTGTGAGTAGATACAAAATAAAAGGCAGTATCAATAATAAAAAAAATACACTATGTTTTTCTTTGGTCAGATTAAATTGTGCTACCTTTTACTATGGCATTGCCTTAGGTTTGAAATCAATACCGATAAGACTATTTACCCTCACAGGTGAACTCTGATGGTGTTCTTATGTATCCCTCCCCAGCTCTCTACATGTCAACTAAAATAAATACAAAAATAGTGAGGTTTATCATTTCCAGAAAAAGTGATTTTTCAGATGTTAATCTCTTCTAAAAGTTGTTATGTACTTATGGCCTGTAAAAACTTGATTAATCAAAAGTAGTAAGTTTCTAAAGAATGCACTGTTTTGTCATAATATTATTTTACTTAATACTTAAGGAGCTGTTCCAGAACCACATAACACTGGCTTAATTGTGATCCCAGGAAAGTCAGGAGAGTCTTGGCAACTGTTTCAAAAAAGCTCCACGTTATTATTAAATATAAGGTTCCCATTTAATATTTGCAGTAATGAAGTAAATACAGTCTGCACAAATGTGTAAGCATATAAAAATATATATATAACTGTATATGTGTATATATACAGAAGGTCACTTTATATACATAACAGAGAGGGAGGGAGGAAGGGAGAGAGAGAAGTAAAATTATTGTCCATCCTTTAAAACTATCACAGATTATCTGAGTTTTTAATAAATCAAATACCAAAAAAGAGAAACACAGGATTAAACCCTACTCTCTCTCACAAGGATTATTCATTTACATTACATTCCCCAGAGAATCAGATTGGGAAAATCTATTAATTAATTCCTTGTTTTTGTAGCATCTAACATAGCAAAGTATAGGTTCCTACAGAAGCCTTTCAGTGCTATTGTAGTACATTCATTATGATTTCTCTGTATACTAAGCTGTTGACTATTTGTATATCATTTTTTAGTTGCAATCTTATTTGCTTGTCCTGATATATACCAAAAAACTCAGTTAAATTAAAAATTCCTCAGAATGTGAGATGCTTGCCTTTTACTGTCATTTCATGCATGAAGAAGAATTGCTTCCAAAAAATCCTGTGAAATTTCTAGTTTTAGGCACAAAAACATAGCTAATTTCAGCTGGATCAATTTCACTCAAACAAAACAGAAATTACAGATAGAAAAGCTTGTTATGAAACTAGCACTTCACAAAAGTGCTGCAGTCTCCCTTCTCTTGAGTTACTTTTTTTCTGTTAAAAAACAGTAGATTGAAAATCTACTTTCAAAGCTCTTTTTTTTGAAGAGAATATCTACTAGATCCTAATACTCATCCATGCAACGTGAATACTTTTACTTAAACATAACCCTCCACAATTTCCCTAAACATTTGTAAAATCTCATGTTGATGTATTTACTTCCCCGTGGAGCCCTAGCCCCTGAAGTGATGTCATTTGCTAGACATTTCTTCCAAACCATTAACATACTAGTGTGCAAATGAGTAAAGAGGAAATAGAAGAGTGAAATTTCAGAGAAGAAAAAGAGGAAAAACCAAAGAGGACTGAGTGAAAATTTAATTTCACCCCTTCATTACTCAGGGATGACCTCAAACAGGAAAATGCAAAGGACTAAACTCCCGCAATGTCAATTTAGTATTCATATGCACAATCCATTATTATTTGATGTTTTTCAAGCTGTAGTACCATACCTTTAATGTAACACAGGCATTTTATCTAGAGCTGCCTTGTACCACCACACCTTGAGATGTCTTAGACACAACTGAGCTTTGCAAACCATTTTTTTTGCCTGGCGAACTGACTTCTGTGCAACAAGTAATAGAAAACTCTTTCAGGACAGATGAAAAGAATAAAGGACTTGAGCAGAGGTGAGGTAAACTTGTAAAATCTATCTCTAAATCTCCTAATTCAGAAAAGTTAGACTTTCAACAACACATTAATGCCTGAAAGCCCCAAAACAGCCCAGTAATTCAGAAGTTCAATTTTGGTTTTCAGTGTTCTCCATCCCCAACAGCCCTAAACACACCAGTTATAAGAAGGGGTCATAATACTACTAAAATTAACAGGACTCAAGCATATCCAAAAGTACTGTAGTTGGACATTAATTCTAGACCTCAGCTCCCTAAAACATGAAGATATTCTTGTCTATTTCTCCCATTACCTTACTGGAGACGTGGGAACAAGGCATGAAATTTGGCTGCAGAAATGATAATTTTCAGTGTGTGGAGATGTGTGGGTTCTGATCTAAGTTGAAACATGGATTCTCTTGCACCCTTGCCAACACTAATACCAGTACCTCCTCACTCAGGTACTATGGTCGTGCTCACAAAAATTATTCATACCTGTGTAAGTATTTCACATATTGGAAGCACTTTACAAACACTTACTGAGTAAGAATCATAGACTGAGCCTTGTAAAGCTTATCATCCTCATTTTAGAGCAGTAGAGGTGAAATGACTTGCTTAAGGCCATGACATAATTTGGCGGGCAGAACTGGGATTAGAGCACAGGCTTTCATGCCTCACACCTCATTACTGCACATCGTTCTGTCTCTCAGGTTGAGGAACCAGAAAGGTTTTGGTAATAGATTTCCCCCGTGCTTCTTCATGTTGCCGTGGTTTAGATGAGGTGTCAAAATGAAAGCTGGTCCACACTGTGTGAGTATTATTGATCCCAGTTCACTCTTCAGCAGAGTTTGAACCCGGCTCCAAATTTGCCCCTTTTCTCTGGGCTATCTTCTTTGTCTCAGAGATAGCTGTTCTTGTACTGATGTTAATATATTAGAGGCTCAGGAATATATTCAGGATTCTTATGGATGAGCAGTGCTATGTAAATGTAAAAGCAATACCCATTTTTTAGCCTGACCCCTTTCGTTCTGGGATCTTTGATATTACTGTTATTGTTATGATTATTATTATTAGTGTTTCCCTGAGCATTTCCCTTTGTTGCAAATTCTGCTCTCTGTAAAATAAATTGCTTACTAAATGGACCTATCCCTACAGACAGATAAAGCAGAAGTAAATCCATCCTGCTGCTGCTATTAACATGCTTTCAAAAGACCTATTTGAAACGTTACCTGTTTGCTGCAAATCCCCACATAAAAACAAAGAATGTTTGCAGAATCTCAAGACATGTAGTAGATGCACCTGTGCTGCTAATTCCCAAACAGTCAAATTGCTCAGTAATAAAGTGTTTCTGTAATGTAGATTTTTTTTTTTTTTAAAAAAGGTGATTTTGAACAAATGCATTTTCATTATGTCTGAATTTCATTTAACGTGTTTTTACAATTCATGTTTGTGGTGTATCGTTCCAGAAAGAAAGCAAGCTCCATCTAAAATCACATTTGATTATAAGAGTGCACCCTCATACATATCTAATAAACAAATAAACAAATCAGTTTGATCTGTTATGCAGATAACACTGATATGTAAAATATGTTCAGGAACTAAAAATGCATTTTCTGTGCAGAAGTTTTCCTTGTAGAATGCACAGTGAATTTATGTGAACTGTATACAGCACTGAGACTCTTTTATGTAGCCTGTTTCCCTGGCTGATAGCTAAAAGAGGTTAGGCTGAATCTCAGTGGATCAATTAACAGAGGGACCTGTCCTTCAACAGAAGAAGATCTATTTCAGGATTTGCATATCACTGAAAAAAATTACAAAGCTGAGATAAATACAAGCCCGATAATAACTCACTGCAGGCTTGGCTTCATTCCTAGATTTCCTTGGCTGTTTGTCCTAATAAAGTGTCTCCATGGCACTTAGGGCAGGAAGGTTATTAGTAGCTGTCAATCAAAAGAAGGAGTATGCATTGGCAGGAGGAGGAAGAGAAGAGAGGTGACATTCATCCTCTTTTCTCACTTATATTGGGTGTAAAAGTCATTCAGAGCAAGTGGTTAAAAAGGGACGGGTCCCTCTTCATCCCCCATGGAAAAGGAGAAAAAGAAGGAAAAAAAACCCAAAGCCCAAAAACAACAAGCCACCAAACCTGCTTTGGTTACCAACAATTTAATAATAATATGGAATACATCAATCACTTCTCTATACCTTATTAATGCCAAGATGTTTATTAACACCAAGGAATATGAAGGACATAAACAAAAAGAGCAGGGTAAAGAATACTGACAAAACACTTCTGGTTGATATTCCAATATGAATGATAACAAATGATAACTTTAAACAGCTCCTACTTAAGGTAAAACTTTAGCATTCTATAGAGAAGAGATGCATTTCACCTTTAAGTTAACATGGTTCTGGCAATGAAGACCTCTAAAAAACCAGTAACAAAACAGAATATGCATTTCTTATTTCATTTAAATCAGGTACAGTGATTTTAACTTTACCAAGTTGAAACTCAGAACTGATCTATACACCGATTAATTAATACTTTAAAGGTCTTTAATTTACTGTACCACTTTCTTAATTAAAGTATATCTGCTGCTAGAGCACATCATCTCTATATATGCATATTTTCATAAGTAACAGAGTCCATAGAGTGCTAATTGATATCCTGGTCTCCAGACAATACTTTACTAAATGAAATGACAATTATAACCAATTAAAATTCACTTTACATACCACTTCACCTATTTTGTATGTATTATGCATGAAGACAGAGAGTACATTGCCTCGCTGCTCAGGATTTGTGTGCGTCTGTGCAACTGATGGACAGCTCCAAGGTATTCCTTTTAGCGAGGTTTTTACTGAGGGTCATTTTCCAGGCTCATCTAAAACCTATACTTTGCTGTTACACGGATACATCAGTTAATAAAAGCTATTAATTGCTTTGTGAGGATTTTTTTATTATTATTATTTCCTTTGACAAATGTGCGTCAAGTTCGCACTTACACCTTCATCTTGCTATGAAAAAAAAAAAAGGTTTTTTTTTTAAAATAGCACAGTGCCTAATTAGAAAAGCTAAAGTTCTACTCTCAGAGACATTGTATGCAACATATAAATGGCACAGCGCTGCACACCTACTGAGGAGAGTGTGGGAGTAACGCAGAGGAATGAAGTCAGTGGGAGATGAGGGTGTTTGGAACAGGCACCTCAGGCTTGAGAGTGCTCGGCTAAAAAGAGACACTACACATTTCTTGCAAGAAGAAGAGCTGTTCCCAGTTTCCCCACTGAAAGTCTTCATTTTATAGCCCACTGCTGCAGAGCAGGGGCTGTCCCAGCGAGGACTGTCACACTCTGACCTGTTTTCGTGCCTATGGCATGGAGCAAGCATTTCTCCACCAGCAGTGGTGGGACCTGTCCTTCGATGTACACCTGCAACATGGACAATTCCCAGTAACAGTTCGACGTAACTTGCTGCACAGGGAGGTCTCACAGTCCTGCCATCCAGGCAGCACCTGCAGCTCTGGTAGAACCTCAATTTGTGAAGCTGGTTCTGCAAGAGGGGAGCAGGATTCACTGCACTGCTGCCAACTCCGAAAGCAAGACTTACCCTTTGGGGCTTACTTAACTAAATCCCACAAAGTTTTTACACAAATCTACAGAATTTGCATAAAAAGGCTTGAACAATATTGAAGTTTGTAAACTCCACCAGTTTCTTACCTCTCCATTCCCTTTGCTCCACTTCTTCATTTGCACAGGTGCACTCAGGAGGACACAGGCTCTTGGTGTGATAAGGGGAAAAGCAAAATAAATGGAGACACAGGCCTTTAAGAATAATTCATGCTAAATAGAGTATGTGTATTTTTCTTGAGGTGTTTTGCCAAAAAATCCCTACTTTGTCTTCCATCTCTGCGGACCAGTCATATAAGCCTATAGGGACTTCCCAGGCTGACTTGTGTTATCATCTCTCCTGTCCAACAGGCAAGGAAACTGCAGCATTTTCATCCAGGGCATGCCACCAATTAGAGAAACCTTTAGCTTACCTTCTAAAAATCTTCCACATTCACTCAATGAATCACTCCGAATGCTGGATGAGTTAAAAACCATACAGCCAGATCATCGCCTCCTGTTATCATAAGCAGAGGAGAAGGCTTAAGGAACGGATGTGGGTCGTTCCCACACATATTTTTTAAGACATCTGTGATTGCTATCCTGTCACAGGCATGGGGTTTTTTTTTTGAGGGGGAGGGCATAAAGCCTTTTAAACATGTCACTTATTCATATAAAGAGGCAGCTACCCTGTGACTATCAGCTTCAACAACAGGCTCCGCAACAGCATGAGTCCAGGAGCCATATACCTGGGCTATGTTTTTGAGTAAATCCCTCAGGACCAAGGAGGGGATTACAGACCCTTCTCCATTTTTCTCGGCTCTCTTTACCCAATCTACCTCATTCCCCTTTGAGTTACCATAATTCCACATTTATTTTCTCCCATGGGAAACACCTCCAGGCTCAGGCCAAGTGCAGGAGTGGCGCTGCAGGTCCTACTGCAAACATTGCTCTGTGACAGCCGGGGCAAATTCATCCGTGGAGAAGGATCCTTCTGGGTGCAAGTTCTGAGAGAAAAACCTGTAACAAAATATCAGCAATCAAAGCTTGTAGAAAGGGTTTTGGTGTATTGGGGTGGGTTTATTTTGGATGGGGCAGGTTTTAGGTTTTTTGTTTATTTACGATTTTGGTTTTTTGCAGGTCTTCTTTACACTTATCTGTGAAATTATAACAATTGCAATGTATTGATATAGTTTGAACTACCTACCTTTTAGTTACAGATTCTGTACTGAGAAGACTAACATGAGCAAAAGTGCAAAATATGGATGTGTGTGCTTTTCACAAAAACAGTTTTGTGGCATTAGGGCAAATACAAGTATATATATAATAGATGACATTTAAGAGTTTAAGCACATTGTCTTCATACTAAATGTTTGACAAATTCCCTGCCAGTATTTGTTTTCATTCTTGTGACAGATTAACATAAAGTTGCAAGCAATAAGTAACTGCTTCATGTTTTAATACATGAAACCAATTCAACACACCTTTAAGTTACAGTTTTTCACAATGTGCAGGTGACTGGATCTGCTGCTATTTTTACTTTGATTTAGTGTTTTATAAAATGCCCTCAGAGGTCTTCAGCCAAACAAAATAGCCATCTCACTGGTGTCTGGGTGACTTAGACCGGTGTCTCTCCATAGAAACTCTGGTATTCTTGGCCAGCTGTGGAGGTAGTGTACTGACTGCAGGGGTAGCAAGATCAAATCACAGTTTATTTTTTCCACTACTAGACCAAATTTATGTATGGTATTAGTAAATAAGAGATTTTCGTGTACTTAGAAGCAAATATAAAATCAGGCTTCAAAAAGATTCAGATTATGGATCTGGGTAGTTCAAAATATGTTATTCAGTATGGATATGTGAAATATGTAAAAGGTGCCTTCAATTCACTGCATTGCTAGTGTGATTTTACGAAAACTGAAAGTGTCTTTGATTTTCTCATTCTAAATAGAAAGAAGCTATTCATGTAAAAATATATGAACTGTTAAGGGATAGTCAAACTACAAATATTCTTGGCAGACTTTTTTTCTCATCCATTTAAACATAGTTTAGGACAGGAATAATTTTTAAAAGTCTGTTTAAAGTGATTCACTTGGAGACAGGAATCTTTCATTTAAAGAAAGGAAGAGGGGAAGACAGAAATGACAGCCAAGGGTTCAGGTTCTTGTTTTAACACAGGCAAAAATGTGAATAACATTACTGTTTCAGAGTTACTCCAGCCAGTGGCTTTAAACCCAAATAATTTCTTTGTAACATCTCCTCTTAAGTTTCTCTATCAAATAATATAAATTTTATCCTTTTTTTCTTGTTAATGTTAAACACAATGCTGATCTAGATTGAAACTTTAAAGAGGATGAGATTTGTGTTTCCTCATCGAAACAATTTTAACTCTTATTTCTGAATTTCAAGAATATCTACTTTTTCAGTTTGTTTCACATGAAATATGCTGGACACTGCTCAGATGCAAAAATAATTCTTGTATAACTTTATTTTGCAATTACCAAGATTGATTTTTCATTAAGTGCCTTTTTTCTAATTGTTGGGTTGGGTTTTTTTTCATTTACAAAAGTTGTTTTGTGCAGTAAATGAAGTGCCAATGCAGACAAATGTAACCAACATTAAGCTAGCCAATAGAATTCAACAAACTGCTCAGGTCATTAATATAATTTGTTTTGGCACTGCTACATTTCCTAGTGCTACTCTGAGTAGTTTGCTGGGCACATCAATTTGTTTTCAGCTATTGTGAAATTGGATATCCTGGCTTTCATCCAAAGCACCCTCTCAATTTGCATATCTTTGTTATCATTTCAGGTTCTCAGAACATACTGTGGACTATCACACCATCTGCACCAAGATCCTCACATCCAAACACAAATTAAAAATGAAACTGTAAAATTTGCAAGGAAACAATACAGACCTTTTATCTCATTCTCCCTCTGTTCATTTTCAAAAGAGAAACTTGCTTGTAGCCAAGCATAGCAAAAAAGGCTTTTATTAATTGGACTGGCATCAAGCATGCATACATAAAATTGTTTATTTTTTCCCTATAAAGGGGTTGCCTGACATAAAAGGGTCTTTGAAGATGACATTCAGATTTTGACATTTGCATGATATTGTATAAATATCAGAGGTAGGAGACTTTTCTGACAAACCAGATGGGTCAAAAAAAAGCACTTCCAGAGATAGATATTAGTCTTTTACTTAAAGGATATTAGCTTCTCCTCAAAGCTGTGAATTATTAGGCAGCGAAAACAAACATATTTTTCTCAAACCATGGCTTATTTAATTATTTTCAATCCAAGTAAGCTGGGCTTGGGGAAAATATAAAATAATGTCATTACTTTTGAGGGGGGGGTTGTAATTCAATTAAGATCACAGAATATAATTGAATCTTGTCTTTTGAGTGACACAGAGATTAAATCTTATTGCTGAATTTACTGCTTCTTGATGGAGCTAATCTCGATTTTAAGCATGGACACTGAATGCTTTTTTGAAATACAAAAAGGCATTTTAGGCCTTAATTCATCAATATTGAAATCATGCAGAGAGAGATTCTTCTTTTTAGCTTAATTCCTGGGTGAGCTTTGATAGGAACCAACAGTTTCAGTTTTCACCTAGGGTGAAAGGAAGGGTGGCAAAGGAAAGGGAGAAAAGAAAAAAATCTGCAAACCTGTAACAATCGTAAAGGCACTTAGCAGGGAAGTTTGCTGACTGTGTATTTCAGCCAAGATTTCAAATGAGGAAAGAGGGAACCTCCTCCTTTTGATCATGGGAAGGAATAGCACAAATCTCATTATGTATGTTGACCCTTCTTTATCAACAAAGAATCAGCTACTGTCAGCAAGTAGCGTATAGGAACTAGTTGGTTTCATTGAGCAGGTTGGGAGAATGACCTGAGCACCTTCTCTGAGCTTGCTGCTTTTGATGATATGTTGCCATGCCACTCAGAATCTGACTCCACAGTGTGAGCCTATAGTGAAAGGAAAAGAAAGGAAAAGAGGAATATGGGAAGGGAGGAGGGAGGGAGGAAGGGGGAGAAAAGGAGGAATGGAGAAGAAGAGAGAGGGGAGGAAAGGAGGAAGAAAGGAACAACTTAAAAACCAGCATCCGCTTGACATCTTCAGAGACTTATCATGCACATATATTCTTAAAATTCTCTTATGAAGCACATGAGTGATAGCTGAAAAAAGAAGCAGATTCTCAGAAAAATATCAGGTTCTCAGAAACTCCTTTTCTCTCATCATTCCACCATTTGCATTTATATAACACTTTCCCTGGAGCAAATGGGTTGCCTTCATTCAGGTGATTCACTTGTGGCAAGAGAGGTCCAACCTCAGGTGTTTTACCTTGGAACATAACACTGCATTGGTCTCAGGAACAAGTTAAAGCTGGGCTATGTTACATGTGCTTTCTACTTTTTCATTCCCTCGGTCTTGCATAAACCTAAATATACAGCTAGGGACTTCTTCCTTCTCTGACAGTTTGTTATGTCACCTTTAATTACAAAAATCGGTGGTGGCTTTTCTCTTTCTTTTAAGCCTACACTGGTCACTTGTTCTCTCTCTCCCCAAGATTTCTGTACCTCAATGGCAATATCCATTTTTACGCACTCTTTTTTCTTCCAGGCCCCTTACAAGTTCCAGTCAAGCTCCATGCGATTCTTCCATTTCCACATTTCATTAAACTCACTGCTCCAAATTCATGATAGATACCTAGATAGTCACTGGCTAAAATTAAGAGGATTCTTAGTTCCTGTACTGATCTATAATCAACATTTCCTTTTGTGGCTGCCTTTCAGTTTGCTCAGATTTTTGCAGTGAAACGCATCTTGCTGGTTGCTTTCAGAAGACTTAAATAACAAAGCAATAATTAGCACACAGCTAGATTAATGTGATCTATGAATAGGACTAGTGAGAATTCTTACATTCGTACACTATCACAAATAGCATGCAAAAGCAATAATACATGTACACAAGAGAAAGTGACTTCTCTTGTCAACTGCAAGGCAGTTATATATATATTTTCTATATATATATGTAATATATATAGATAGATAATATATTGTTAACTTAAGGAAATAGTAGGGACTTTCATTCCTAATGGTGGTGAAAACCACTTGCGTATTCAGCTGCTGTGGGTATGATGTATTTATGCACTCCTTAGCACTGGCTTTTTTGGTGATTCAGAAAGGTCATGAACATGGAAGTGTTGCTGAGCTTTGAGTTAGGTCCATGATAGACCAGAGGAAGGTACATTTCATCAGAGGCTGCTGAAACATTAGGGTTTAAAGTGGTGGGTGGGAAAACAGAGAGGTATGTGGTTTTTTTTCCCCAAACTGGATGCCTTAGAAGAGGTCAGCTTTAGTCCAGCTCTAGATTCCCAGTCACACCCTAAGGCATTCCCATTTAACTTGCCAGTGAAACACGCAGAACAGAAGTAGGCAGCAAAACTTATTCCCAGCCTCAATAAACTGCTGCTCACTTATACCTCACTTGGTTGGTGGAGGATCTGCACAAACCTAAGGCAAGGCTTAAGCCTGGGTGCCTGAGCCCCTGGGAAGACCGAGCGCTGTATCACCACACCCCAAGAGAAGAAAGTTTGCTGTCACACAATACATCTGAAGCACTCTGTAATAATGGCTTATCCTAATGAAAACATGAGACTGGTTGGCGTCAGCTCATATTATTTGTCTTGTAAGTACCAGCTGCAGGAGTTAAAACAGCCTGGGATTAATCGAAGCACTACAGAACACTGTTTCAATACGCTTTTAGGTGTTTCATTCCTGATCAGAATTCTTTATTGGTGCTCCCTGTTTTCACTTCCTCACCTCCTTCTCTGAAAATACACTTGGTCTTTGATTGTGCCCTGTTACTTTAAATAAACAAATCTCCATTAGGAGGTCAAACCACACATACTGGAAAAATGCCAGTTCAGGAAATTACATTCTGCTTACCTAAATAACCTGTACAATTTCATCTGGGGGGAAAAAACCCAAGAAAATATGTTCTTTGCTTTTTGCTCAAGAACTGCAATGTAGAAGCAGAATAGTTTGTCACAACTAAGCAAACTGTCTCAAAAATTGAAGCTCGTTTATTAGTACTTATAACAAACTTCTTCTGAATTTTTATCAGACCAAAAAATGCAGTGAATAATTTAGAATAGTGAATATACAATACGCAAATATAAAAATCCAAAGTTTTTCAAAATGTTTTGTATTACAATATATTCCATTGGGACTAAGCCATATACTTTCTAACGCCCTCACCCTAAGAAATTCAAAAAGACAAGATTTATTCTATCCACTTGATATGAAGAATTTCATGGAACAACATCAAATATAGACTTGCAGACTGAGATTAAAATGCAGCAAATATCATAGGATGTGATAGAAGCACACATATTCAGACTGAATAATAGTTTTCCTCACATGTATTTTTCTGACTGTTTCTGCAGACATTTCTAGATCATCCGTTATATGTTGAAGGGACTTTGCCCTGTGTTTCTTAAAGCAAATGTTTGCTGTGCAAGGAGCAAGCTGCTCAGATTTGGCCCATCTTGCAAGGTACCAATCATTATTTTTCCTATATAAGAGTTGGCTACTAGATCTTGTTCCTGATGGTGGTGTCCTGCTAGGAGCAAGGACTGCCTGGATAGGATAGAAACTGAATAAGGATATAGGTCATACTCTGATCACCACTAAAATATTCTCTATTTTTGCCATAATATTTCTTCATCTAAGGGAATCTGCAATGTGCTGGGAACTAGGGTATCATTAATTTTAGACATACTTCCACTTAAGCACTGGTGCTACAGATTAAGTAATTTTTAAAGTAATGATTAAGTCATAATCTCTCTTATACATTTTTTTTTTTTTTGCTTCATTGGGAAATTATGCCCTATGAATGGAACTAGGCCTCTAGTACAATAAACCAAAATCTGAGACAACTGGGACTATCTTTTAGAAAGGAGTTGCAAACTAAATATTTACATCTTTTGTCCACAAAATGGACTCATTCTTTATTTCAGGATCATCTTAATTCTTTATAATGGGTGAGAAACAAAACCTAAACATCTACTAACATCATAGATTCTGGTTTTGATAATTCATGCATTGAGAGTCCTGAACACATTCTGAACCTTCTTCAAAACCAGCTAATATACAACATTTCTTTTCTTTAAAAGGAAAAAAAAAGGTAAACAAAAATGAAAATAAAATATAGCTCCTTATATCTAGCAACTGACTTTTACTATTTTTTCTTATAGACAAATTTGGTGGCAGAATCTGGTACTCAGTTGTAAACCTTTGCAGGGAAAGTATTCCCTCCAAATATTGCATGTCATGGACTTTCTCCTATTAGAATTAAAGAGAAATTTTAGCTGCTTACAATAACGAAGGACTGGTCTATAAGTCTGTAAAGTGGCATGCACACCTATGGTGCTATATAAGTACATAAATAATAATTGTAATTAATGTGTCTCAGCTTCCTGATCTGGAAAGGATTAATTAGTTGAGGAGGATTAATTAGATATTGTTAGCACAGTACTTTGAAGATGTAAAGTGCTATATATATAAGTGCTAAGTACTACTGCATCGTGATTTTCATGTTCTTTGTGCTATACTTAGTAGCTTACAAGTTCTAAGATTTCATTTGCTGGAATATTTGTGAAACTGGATGTGTCTGTCTTAGAGACTCTGAGTCCACATAGTTATGTTTGCATATAGTTTAACATTAAAGTCTTGTGTAAACAGACCTGCTTCAGTTTATAATTATTGAAACCACCAGGGTCACATTGGCAACAAAATACTTTATAGGCTTCATGGTTGCACACATCTGGCGTATGGTTTTATACAAATAAATACTACTTTGATGAAACTTGAACTTATACAAACTAAACAAAATGGTGCTAAAGAAAATTCCCAAAGAGAGGAAAAAGTAGGTTTGAGTTGCAGGAGGTTTCAGAGACTCTCAGCTGTTGTCCCAGTAAGTACTAGATCATATTTTCCAGTTACCTTAGTAAAATGCCCACTTTTTTTTTACTTACATGACATTTGCTACATCAAAATATGTGAGAACAAGGGAGTTGATACACAAATGAGGAGAATTCTGAAACTACAGAAGTAAAGCTAGGAAGTTAGGCTAAAGATTCTGTAAAATATGAATTAGCTTTTGCAACATGCTGTGAAGCAAGGTGACTGATTTTTGCCCTATCTTACAAATTAGGGATAAGGATAGAAGCTCATTACGTGACTTCCTAGTTCCTTAAGTTAAATTAAGTTAAATTAGATCAGATGTTCAACTGTAAAACTATTGAATGCTTCCTCCTGCAGTTGCACATAGTCTGCAAAGCAATCCAGTCACCACTCTTCTAAAGGGTGTATCAGAGCAAAACATGACAGAAATCAGTTCCACCAAGTCCTATATCTACAAGCTAAATCTGGAAACTCACTACATTTCCCTTATCCTGCTATATATGTTGATGTGGAAAGACAATCTGGGAAAAAATTGTTTGTATTTTACAGAGACTAAGTTGTGCAGGTGAATTTTACACAGATATAACAGTGTCTGGCATTGGTGGCGTAACTGCCACCCTTTAAAGTTCTCTTTAGGGGAGCTGCAGTGAACCAAGTAATTTTTAAAACTTTGCATCACTTGCCCATGCAACTTGCTGATATTTGATGTAGACAAACTTTGCTTTAACTACTGATTACCCTACCTGGGTAAAGAATAATTTAAGTGATTAAGTTTCTTCAGCCATTTCAATGTAATTTTCTTGATCTTCCTACATGGCCACTGACTTGGCTCCAAGTTTATCACTTTCTTAACAGATTAGCTGTTTCTACCACTAAACCAGAAGGAATCATGCCTATACATGTTAAATATTCCATCCAGAGCCTGTGGCTCTTTGCATGTAATGATGCAATATAACAATATATAAGCAATGTAAAGTCTGCCTAAATATGCAATATATGGGTCTAGTAGTCACTCAGCTGCTAACTGATGTACTTCCTCTAACTGATTTCTTAACTTATTGTATTAAGTATGCCCCTTAGGGACTGAAAAGAACTCATGCAAAAGATGAAAGAGCAATTAATTGACATGCCTGAATCAAAAGTTTAAATGAATTGCAGTTTCAAAAAAAAAAGTTACTCCTTCTCTTTCTTGCTCTGTTAGACACTGACGGTATTCTGTTTACATTTCCTGATGGCTGAAACAAAATTACTGAGACTTCTCAGTCCTATTCCCTGTTATCCATGCAATAAGAACACCAAAACAGCTGTGGTTTGCCTAGTAGGAATTAGGTAACATCTTTTTTCATTAAGGATCAAGGCTCAGGGAATTGAATTCTCCAGTGTCTAATAAGGTATGCCTGATCAATACATTTTCCAGTGGACAAGATAGTCACACTAACTGTGTAATTTATTTTTTTTTCTGCGTTCATTAGGAACTGATCTCAAATACCACATAATCTGGTGATATAGAATGCAACATTTTCACACACCTTTTAACAGCTCATTGTATGTCACTATCTTTTGGTATAAAATGGAAAGTTCATGGACATACGATGAGTGCTCTTATCACAACATCCAAGGGATGTTGCCTTAGAAATAGGCTAAGAGAGTTAAAGTGGGACGTTCTCTCAGAAGTGTAAATTAAGCTGTTCTTTCCTCTGATTGGTGTTTAACCACAAATTTACTGGGTTTGGGGTATTTCTTTCCATATTTCTCTCACTCATGTGGGCAAAAGCCTCTCAGAGGACCTTTATTTTACAGTGGTCAGTCTTGCTGTTAAGCTTTGGTTGATATTCTCAGTTGATCAAGCAATGCAGGACACTAAAGCCAGCACCCTCAAGAGGCTCAGCTTGCAAGTAAACTACATCAAATAATAGGTAATAAATAATAAAGCATTGACTACCATTGCTGGTTTTAACCTTCCTTAATTGAGGAACATCCATTTAAATAATTACCTTTTTACAAGCATGATTTTATCACATCTATTATCTCCACAGTTTTTTCAGTGTTTGGTGGGTTGCTTTTATTTTACTTCAGATATTTTCTGGGTCTCCATCTGTCAATAGTACAGCAGGGCAAATGACATCTCCCCAATTAAGTCTAGTAGATCTTCCTTGGCCTCTTTCTGGGGCTTTTCAGTTTCGATCTCAATTTATTTGTTTTTAATATTTTATATTTCTTCCAACTGCTCACACGTGCTCATCCCTCATACAGCTGTGTTGACATGCTCTTTGCTTTGAAACCTCAGTAAGTTAATGAGGGTGATGGAAACACTGTTCAGCCTGGTCTCAGTGTGACACACTTAGGTTTCAAAGAGTCATGTGGAAATTATCTTAGCTTTCATGATATTATCATTGTGATTTATTTCAAGTTTTCCCCATTGGCTGATATATATGTGGGTGGCAATACAGCTCAGACTAACTTCTTGGGAATTTTTTTATTTTAGGTGCACAAAGCTTATTCATGACCTTGTATTAAAAGAAGCAGCACAGGACCCTAAGAGACAGGAAGAACTCCTCTTCCTGCATGGGTACGCCACTGCATCCTTCATGCAGTCCAGCTCACACTGAAGTGTTCATTGATTGTTAGTCAGTAATTATAATAACAATAATTATCTAATTGGTAAGAGTATCATCTTCTTCTCTTTAAAGATTTGCATAGCTTTTAAGTTCCTATGTGGGCTGTATTTTAAAATCAGTTATGAAATATGCAAATTCACAGGACATTTGCTTCAGGATGTCTTGAAATGAATTGCAAAGTTGTAAAACTCCATTTTCAAACAAATACATGGAATGAATAAAAGCCAGCCTTCACAGAAACAGCGAATGACATTTTTTTGTCAGCATATCCTAAATCTGTGGAGTAACTGCTCGCTTGAGGACAGGGTTGAAGTGAATACCCGTCTGGGTGGGAGAGCACAGCTACTTCATCAGTGCCAGCTTGTACCAAAACTTGGCTTGTGCATTTCAGACCAGATACTTAAGCAGTTCCTTCCTGCAAATAACGGTCACCATGCTCAAGTCATACTTTCAATTTGATTTTCAGGCAGTTTTGAACCCATGACAGATATCAAACAAACTTGAGGGTAGGGGTAGGATAGGATTTAATATCACAGTCATGAACATGGGCAGCTGAACAGGAGGAGACCTTCTAATTACTACTACTAAAGAACAGACTTTGACATGAACTCAACCTTTATGACAAGTAAAGCTTCTCTATAAGAGAGGGGTACTATTCATGTCCTTCTAACTGTCAAGAACATTTTGACTGGAGAAGCAAGAGGCACAAATACATAGGAAAACAGGTTTCCTTTGTACTGTATCATGTGAAACGGCTTTTCCTTTATCACTTTCAGCAACTGGTCACAACAAATGTAACCAGTTCACCCATTTGCGAGAACACAAATGCTTAATACCCCCTTTAAAAGAAACAGATATGGAAGCAGAGAGGTTATGTTATTTAATAAGGATGCCAAGAAAAAAAAACCCTGAACACTAGGTTATGACTGAGATCATCTCCAGGTGTTGGACCAGTTCCTTTTATTGGCAGTGCTAAGAAAGGCAGATTAGTGCAGATCATCTGTTTTAGACATAATTTCCAACTTCCTTCCTCCCCATTCAGCACTGCATCAGCAGCCACCTTGGGAAGATGCTTTTGTTTCTATACTGGGAAACTAAAGAATGGGTACACTATTCACTGGTATCCAAAAGTACTCAAAATCAGTCATCTCCTTTATGCACCTGTAGGCCCACAAACATTTCCAAAATCTAGCTTCATGACAGTGAGATAACTGAATTTATTACGTATGTGGCAGTGGTTGAACTATGGCATCATTTCAAGCCAACATTTGGTTATAGTCGTATGAACCCTTATGGTTCATTTTCTTCAACCACAAGCCCTAAAATTCAGGCTTTAGTCTGAACTAATAATTTCTGCTGCCTCTATCATTAATGCAGTGTCAGACACTTTTGAAAAGTGCTTCAGTCTCATAATCTCATATTATTTCAGAGGTTCCCATCTCTTTTTGTTGAGTGGAAGAAATCTAGCAGACTGTCTTAGCTGGGCACCTAAATCTTTTGTTAATTATGAAATGTACAGAGTGTCTAATGAAATCAGCAATATTTTTGCTATTTGTCCCAGCAGTTCTACAAGCAGAAGGAATTGTGCATTAAGTGACCCAGTCCCTAGAAATCAAAATGAATGAAGGAGCTTCCTCTGGCCTCTGCTTGTGACCCAGCAGAACAACAGTCTGAATTTTCCAGTTTGAGCTTCCCAAAAGGCTATGGAGAAGGTGCAGAAATAGACTTACTGCCTTTAAAATGCAAAAAGTAGAAAACAATGTCTTCCCTTTGCTAAGTATGGAAGTCATTCTTATTTTTTGTCAGTTCTAATAACATGAGCTTTTTCCCAAACACAAATGTTTTCTCCCGAAATAATAAGGTCTCAAGAGATAACAAAAGAATATGCTGCTCCTTGTTTACTTTGCCATGTAGGTTCCAGAACGAGTACATAAATTTCAGTGTTTTCCCATACATATAATACTTTGTGTGCCTATATCCCCTTAAGATTTAGGACCCCATTTCAAATTGTTAAATTGCCCACAAAGGTGATACCACATATAGAGACTTTAATTCTTTCTATAATGAAGAAAGGGAACTAGTGTATTTAATTTTTGAATCATATTTTAGTGAGAGCAACAAGGTTTCTATTGACCGAGTAGATTCTTGTCATATCTAATTTACTGATCCAGAGTTTGTTAAAAGCAAATATATATAAATGTATAAGCTTCATCTATAATTGGGAAACATAGATAAAAATAATTTGACATTGAAATTTACACTTAAGAAGTAGTGCACTTCATTGCAATCAATTTTTCATTATGTTGTTGAGATCAATAGCTACAAATAAGATATAAAAACTGTATTATTGATGTGGCATATGTCAGTATAAAATGTGCAATTTTCTATAGCATTTCAGTGGAGGAAAATTGTATTATACCATTTCCAACATTATACATATTGGTCTGTAGAGAATGCTTATTAAAATCAATGTACAGTAAACTACACACAGGGATATTTTACAAAATAGACAAAGGTCAGAGAATTTATGAAGGTTTGAAAAAAGACAAAACCACCTTGGCTTGTAGGTATTGTTCTTAATGTCTCTTTGGTAAGGAAATTGTCCAACTCATAGGATTAGGAAAAAAACAGGCAATCCCTGGTTTCTTGGCCTGAGTACCAGCCTAGACCAAGCTTCTGGTCATTCAGGCTCATAAAATCATTACTTAAGGGTAACGATTTTCCCTGAAAAGGGAAAGACTCAGATCAGACAAAGCATGATAAACTGTCACCTCTCAATACCAAGGTGTCTCGGTGAAATGGTACAGCAGTATGTCCACCTACCTCAGACTGACTGCATTCCTGTTGCTGCTCTTGGTCTAAGCTGCAGGTTTTAAAAAAGTCCAGAGAAACAATAACAAAGTACAGGTTATAAGAGAGAGCTGATTCAGCTCAGAACAAGTCACTGTCCTGGAAAACAGAATCAAGGACAGAACTTCTAATGACTATATCGCTCTCTAATCCAAAATTTAATCCAGCTACCACGCCATACTGCTTTACTGATTCAAGGTGTCATTGAAGTCACTGTTGTCTTCTCATCACAAGACAGAGCCAGAAAGATGACGACAAGGTGACTAAGCTGAGATTTTTTTTTCTTCCTTTTTTTTTTTTTTTATTATCACAGAGAATGGTGAAACGATTTGGAAAGATAAATGGTTTAACT
Organism: Pedionomus torquatus; assembly: GCA_013398155.1. Taxonomy (NCBI): domain Eukaryota; kingdom Metazoa; phylum Chordata; class Aves; order Charadriiformes; family Pedionomidae; genus Pedionomus; species Pedionomus torquatus. The sequence goes on along the minus strand of VZRU01016833.1, from coordinate 244,418 downwards.
TTGGAAAAGAGATTGGTGGACTTTTTCAAGGAATGCGGCTATGGAATAGGTTCTAGGAAATTTGGAATTTTTATTGGTAGAGGTTCCATAGAGGTTTTGAAAGGTAAGACATAGGAAGAATAGTATAATATATTGAAGAAAACCTGACCTCAGAAAAAATTGTGAAGAAACATTTCTGTGGAGGCAAATAATGTAAAGAACACAAACTTCCACACATATCTAGTTTCCAGTGAAAATATTCTTTACAATTAAAATGTTTGGGAGAAGCAGTTTTGTTCAGCTTTGTTATTTCTTTCCTCTTTCCCACTCTTTCCCCCTCTTTCCCACCTCTCAGACATGTTCCAGAGTACATAACAAATATTATACTGAACAATTAATGAACAGCTTTAGCATTCATTGAATCAACAAATTTAGTATCAAATAAGTAGACAGCTTCTCTCTGGCAGTTCACCATGTCATAACCATAATTGTGTTGACTTAACCGATATAATACTTGATGACATTGTAAATACAGTTTTGTTTCTTTTTCTAATAGGCTGGTTTCTAAAGACGTTGGAAAGAAGGATGCTACAAAAATAGAACTGAGGAAAACAGAAATTCTGTTGAAAATGAGTCCTTCTTTTGGTCCTCATTCATTTCTCCAAAATATTCCTAAAGAGAAGGTAATTAAGCACCAAGTGGGTGGATTCAAAGACAACAGTTCTTCATGGAGACGAAGGTGCTTCAGTTTATGAAGTGGTTATCCATAGGTAAATATACCTTCCGATTCTAGCGTCTCATGGCTAATGCTCAAAATCTCTCTCATTTTCAACTCAGTGACAATAAACAGATATGACTAATTCATAGAATCATAGAATCACAGAATTTTCTAGGTTGGAGGGGACATTTAAGATCATCTAATCCAACCATCAACCTCACTCTGATAAACAACAGCCCATCACTATGCTAAGCACTAAGCACTATGTCAAGCCATCTTTTAAATACCTCCAGGGATGGTGCCTCAACCACTTCCCTGGGCAGCCCATTCTAACACTTAATAACCCTTTCAGTGTAAAAATTTTTCCTCATATCCTATCTGAACCTCCCATGGCACAACTTGAGGCTATTTCCTCTTGTCCTGTCATCTGTGACTTAGGAGAAGAGACCGATGTCTTCCTCTCTACAATCTTCATTCAGACAGTTGTAGCGAATGATATGGTCTATCCTCAGCCTCCTCTTCTCTGGACTGAACAACTCCAGCTCCCTCAGTCTTTCCTCATAAGGCTTACTCTCCAGACCCCTCACCAGCTTTGTTGCCCTTCACTGGACCTGATCACCTTCAACTGATCCTCTTCAAATGATCAGTAGGAACTCTTCCATGTTGCTGTCAACATTATGTACTACATGCCCCATGAACCTAGGAGTTCACTATTTCTACAGAATCAACTGGGTCTCTTTGTGAAATTCAGATATAAAATGAGGTTAGTTATGTTCAATGACATTACACACTTATAGCCATACTAAAAGTATACCTCAGTTCAATGCGGGCAGTAGTTTGGCCCCAGATTAGGTTTAGAGAAAAATCTGAAGACGTTGGCATACAATATGGGGCACTATTATTAAAATTGCTACAAGCATTTTTAGAAATTTTGCTGTGTTTACTGACTTAGACAAACTGGATAAATATTTGTTAGACATTACAGAGCCATCATTATCATAACGGTAGTAAACAACCTCATTTTAATGCACTTGAAAATGTTGCCTTGTACATTGATTGAGGAACTAACAAGAACATTTGAAACAAAGCACAGATCGACATCACAGCAATTTTCATTAAAAGTGAGATGATTTGTTTAGATGTGCCCCTGTGAATGTTAAAAAGTGGCTCAGAACAATTGAACATAAACTTTGCTATCATTGTGCAATAGCTTTACCTGTTAAAGTGTTAGGATTTTTGAATGTTTGGCCTACACACTGCATGAGAACTGAATGCACAACTACCTCTTATGCTTCCAGTCCTGCCTGCTTTCAAGGCTCATTTACAGTCTCCTCCTTCTTGCAGGATACAATCTTTTCTCTACTGTTTTCATTCCACCTCTACTTTTTAATTTCTGTATTGTCTTCTACTGCACCTTTTCTGTGAAGATTTTGAATCCTATCTTCTCTTTCTAAAATCCTTTGCTTCTAACCCCTTTGCACGCTTTCTTTCTCACATTTTTGGCTCCCCAGCCATTTCTTGGTGGTTCACAGTGATTGCTCTCAACATGAGAACTTCAAACCTAGAAAAGCAAGGATGTGCCTGTGGGGGTGGCATTCCCATAGTTCTCAAGGTTAAAAAACACTGCGGGCTCACTGGAGTCAGTGGGAGCTTTGTCATAGTTTTCTATAAGATTATGATTTCACTTGGTGTGATAATCAGTTTGACCTAAGTCAAGATCCTTGCAGTCTAGATTACAATTAATTTTCTGTCATGCCAGGTGCTAAACTTTATTCACGGAGTATCTCAGCACAATTAGACTTAGAGAAATGAAGTAGGAGTTTAACCTCAGATTCCAACTCTCAGTGCCTCTCAGGATACTTTCTTAATGACTTCCAACACAAGAGACATGGGAAATGATTCCAAGTAACAGTTAATCAGCTAAGTGTTTCATTATTTAACTTAAGTAAGCCCAAGATGTAACTTTTATATTTAGCTAGATATTCTTTACACATTGTTTTCTCTTTCAAGGTAATTGGATCTGAAGTTTTCTTCAAAGTGTTTTGAGAAGTTTTCTCTCCCTTTATAAATTTAAGTTGCTAGCTAAGAGATGACCTTACTGTCAGTACTCAAATGCCATGGAAAAGCCATGCCAAGGATAAACATTATTTTGTTGCATTTTCAGTTCTAGAGGGTTCCTCATATTTAAAAGATTCCAGTAAGTCATATTGAGCTTAGCTGTGAACCCCAAATCGTTCATGTTCTATAAAGCCACTGTTTTCAGTTCATTTCTCTTTTGTTCTAATATGATATTTTAAAAAGTTCATTTGCTGCAGCCAAATTAAAGGCTATTTTACAATTATTATTTTTGAGGAATTAAAAAACCCTTATCTTTCAAGATGAGACAAAAGGGAAGCAGAGCTGCTGGATAGGATAGATGTTCGAGTAGGTCCACACAAAAACTTCCCAGTACTTACTGAATCTTGTCCTTTCCTTAGAGTCAACATCTTTTGTCACAGTCATGACAAACATGAACCATTGCAGAAGTCTTGAAATTTCATTTTTCAGTGCCTGTACTTACTGGATCTGCTTACCAATGAAAGCACGTAGTTATGACTATGTTTGTAATATATCACACCACTTGGGTGATAAGATTACAAATTCTAGTACCCATAGAATATCTCATTTTTCACTAAGTCGTTATTCACAAGGTTTAGGAAGTAAGAATTTCCTTCATGAAATGGATATACTCTTGTATATGAAACTAAACCTCTGAACTTACTTTTTCTAGAATATTTTCTCTGTGAATCAAAGGAAAGAATTATTTTTTTCTGTTTGGTTATGTTAGAAAATATTGGACTAAAAATACAAAGCTACATGCAAATGCTAGCATAAAATTGAAGGTGTTTGCAGTAGAGTCAAGTTCCAGCAAAATGTGTATTTCACTGTGATACAGGAAAACTAGCAAACACAGAGTGAACTCTTTGATTCAAGTGTAGATCACACACAGTCTTTTAAAAAAGCTATGTGTTAAAAACACATTTTTTAAATGTCAATGACTTATTTTCCTTTGCCAGTTTGACATGATTAGCTATAATGCATTTGCACATTGCCACTGAATGGCAGAAATCTGCTGACCCTTGGGGTAAGCAGAACAGCCATTACTCTAAGATGTAATGATCCAAACCATAACTGGTTTATTCCATGATTTCTACTAGAGCAGACTCTGTGTATTTCATTCCTTCTCAACACACTAAAATTGCACCTGTTTAATTATGTTGTTATTGAATTGGATGTTGTTTCACTGGTTAAAACTCTCTTCCACTTAATATGGAGTCTGTGTGAGACATTCAGAGCCCTTGCAAGCCAGACTGAAAATTGTTGTTCTGGACCTGATCAAAGGGTGGCCAGGCAGAGAAGCTGTATCAATTTCAATGAAATAGCTTTTAACAAATATATGTCTAACATTATCACTTTTATGAGCAGGCAAAATATAGATAGAGATGTATGATACTCCTCTCTTCCTTTCCTTCTGTCTGACAGGGGCATGCTACAAGCTGACTGAGAAACAGATTTGCACGTGCACAGAGGTCAGATCACTGCTATTGTGGTCTGTTCTCTTATTTTGAAAGTTTTCCTATTCATTCCTCCCTAAAACAAGGGGAAGATGTTTCCCCCCATCCACCACACTTCATTCTGATCTTTACTTCACTGGAGAAAAATGAGAGTGACGTCATTAAAGTAAATGCATTTCAGTTAAAGGGTCATATTGCTTCAAAACTTTGCAACTTCATCAAGCTGTGCCTGTCCCTCCATGACAAAACTTGAGAGCAAAAGTTCACTTCTACCATTATTCCTTCCCAATTACCAGAAGTTGGCTTAAGTTGCAAGTGTGAGAGTAGGGCTATTTTAATTGTATGGCCATTAATAGACTCTGGTACCAGAGTACTGCACTTCTCTTGGTGGTACACCATACAGCTAAATTAGGCTTTAGTATTTCTTTGGGAAACATGGGAGACTCAGCCTTTTCCATAACTATAAGAAAATCCAGGCTGCAGGATCTACGCCATGATGTTAGCAAGGGGAGATTCATGCGTATGAGTAGTAAGTGTAAATCCATTCTGCTACACTGGATGAAAGGTACCTTCAGTCGTAATACAAGCTGAGAGTTCAGCAGAAAAGGGGTCCTCAGATAAGCTTAGGACTTCTGCTAAGACAAAGACTTCTGCCTAAGACCGGTCCTAAAGGCCCATTTTAAATATTAGGGGCTGAAAATTGTTCTTGTTTACACCAGTGTAAATGTCAGCGCTTTGATGGTCTCAGCTGCATAACTGGCATCAGTGTTGCAATAAAGGGGATCAGGACCTACCAGAATGGAGACATTTCCCCCAGCATTTCAGCAGCAACTGCTTTTAAATCTGTGGAGTTATACCAGTCTAAAGCCCACAGAAGGAAAAGCATAATCAGCCCCTTATTGCTCATAATAATTTTCAAATGCATTCCTAAACTTTGTGTAGGGTCTCCCAATAGCTTGTCAACAACATTGTGGGACATATGTGACAACAAATGTTTAAACAGGTCTTTCCGTACAACAGAGGCATTAAAAAACAGTATGTCCTTGCAAAAATTCTCTCCTGTGTTTTAAATCCAAGAATCTTAATCCTCCTTTCAAAGCAGGGTAAATCAGACAAACTCAGTTGATGTCAAAGAGGTTACACTGGGGTAAATCTTGTGTAATCTATCAAACAAATCAAATTCAGAGGGTCTATGATCTTCCCATGTATTCCATATTATTATTTGATATGTTTATATTGGAAAGAAAATGAAGCTCCAAGACGGATTGCGTTCTCAGTTTCAAAATGCTGTTTCAAAAAGGTATTTAACCATTTTCTTTGGGAAGCAATTAAAATATCCAGTGGAATATTTATGACTCAATTAAGCATTTAAAATATTGAAAAAGCTTAGTAATTATATCTTTGGTTTAAACACTAAATATGGCTATGTCAGAAAATACCTGCAGTCTCTATAGATTCCTGACAGGATTTGTTTTTCACTTTTGGTGAAAAAGCTATTCTTTGTAAAATATTCCCACACATGCCTAAGTTTATTTCTCAAAGCAATACCACAAAGGATATGACCTCTTTACTCCTAGTAACCTTTCATGGTGCTGAATTGACTTGGACATTGGTGCCAGTCAACACAGCTTGATTTGCTATGGTAAGAATAAGATTATATCTAACAGACTATGTCATTTCCAGGTTCAATAGGCACAGATTTAAAACTAGTCCTCTCTTTGACCCTCTGGATTCTCTTGAACTATTGCACCTTCTTTGACAATGTTTGTGAATGAATGAATTCATGACGACTCAAGGTTATTTTAATGATAATGGCAATGCGTGCACAAAGGGAAAAGGAAAAGGCTAGTAGTACTGGCACTAGTGCTTCTTCACCACAGCCGACTTCCTTTTTGACAGACTGACTGTGGAGTGAATTCCTGTTTATGGTCAAAGGCTGAAAGCTGTTGTGTGTCTGCAGCAGCGCCGCTGCTACTGATCTGTGAACATGACATGCCTGATAATATTGCATTGCCATGGCAACAACAAACACGGGGCAAAATTCTATTAGCTGGAGTGACTCACTGAGTCAAACAGATAATGTGATGGGCCTGGCCAACTGCCCAACAAAGGCTTATGTGAAAGTTGTGATGAATTAACTTTGCCTTGTTATGTCTGTTTTTTGTATAAATTCTCTTCTCGCTACTTATTAAGTCCTCATATTTCTGGTGGTTGCTCAATATATATATGTGGCTGGGAAATACTTCGGCAGCAATTAGCCAGCCTGACGCCTAATATAGGGCTTATACTTTTTTGTTTTAGAGGCACATTTTTTCCTTTTCTTCCTTTTTCTTAATTTCTCTGCAGGTGATTTATGAGGAGAGACAAGTGCATTGTTTCTGTGGAAAAAAAAGACCCCAGTCCCCTCCAAAATATTTGACAGTGTCTGAGAGGTGGGTGTGGCTTGGCACAGCACTGCATGTGCTTATATATTCATGCGAGCTTCTCTTTTAAATAGATATTCCGCGGAGCTGGTCTCTAATCAGTACAAGAGAATAAAAAAACCTACACCAGCCATCGTCTGGACCTCACTTCCAGTGTTTTAGATCACTGCCATTTCATTAACTGTGACTGAAATAAGGGGGGGCAGATTATGTTCTCTTCCATCACCATGTAAGTTAGAAGTAATATCTCTGACTCACAATAATTTCAGAGGAGCGATTAATAACCACCAGTAATCTGGCCATGGACCTTCACCATCACTTCTAACATGCAAATATTCAAGGCAATAGAGTCAAGACACATCTGCGAGCCACCAAAAAGGAAGCTTTGCCCAGAAAATAGGTGACTGGCCTTGCCTCCCATAGCATCCCCCGCTCAACCCTTTCTGTAGAGAAGTTCCCATATGAAAGGGCAAAAGGTCAAAGCGGACCCTAAGGTCACAAAGTGAAGAAAATCAATATATGAGACCAAAAGACAGCAGGGGGCACTAAGTACTTGCAGCCTTTCACCCCTGGAAGGGAAATCCCAAATAAAGGACATAAAAAGTATGGAGCTTTAGTGCTTTAGCATCAGGTCTGAGCAGGAGAGCTTGTAATTGTGCTACATGTGGAGAAGGGTACTAACCCAAAACAAACAAACAAAAAGTCTACTAAAACTAAGAATACATTAGTTTTCATGTTCAAGGGCAAAGTTTTCCTTTTCTACAGGGAAAAAAAACAACCATAGAACAGAAAAGAAAAGCAACCTTATTTAAGTCACCATCCTGAGTTTATTTTTTTCTGGTGTTTGAGGGGGTTTTTTGTTT
>VZRU01016833.1:183334-230944 GCA_013398155.1 Pedionomus torquatus | reverse complement strand
TTGTCTTAAAATGAATAAGAAACAAGTTTCCTCAAGTTCTTATGTCCCTATTTTTTCTAATTTGTTTTTAAAATGGTAAATACTATATTCTATTTATTTATAATACATAAAATATATTGACTCTGGTATGATTAAAAACTGCAACAGACCTATTCCCTGTATTGAAGCCTGTCACTTTCTTCATGTAAGAGCTGATATGCATAAAAATTCTATCTGCCTTTCATCAAACTTATAGTTTCTTCTCCCTTCCCCACATGGTACAGGAGGTATATCAGCCTGTCCTGTTTCACATTTGGTCTCTGTGTAAAGTTTAATCTCTTGATTTAGACAGACGATCACTTGAGATCTCTAAAGGCAGTCCTGTCTTACTATTTCTGGTAGCTCCGGTGAATGGTTAGGGAAAATCAATGGAAAGTCCTACAGCATTATGTAATTTAACTATCAGTTATAAAGTTTCACACCTTTTCACAGAAAAGGGGGTCATTTTCCTCCTTGGATGACCCTAGAAGAAGCTGTACTCTGGGGACAATCATATTGCCAGAAATGGGAGGAGATTGAATGAAGTTTTCTTTCAGTCCCATGTTTAGTGTATAGAAAAGGGAAACAAAAATGCTGTGGATTTTGTTCCAAAGGTGTCCTAACAAGTCACCAATGAACAGAAAAATTGAAAAAATTGAAAGCATTTTTAAAGGAAAGATCTAGTTGGGGTAAATATATCTGAAGCACGAAAGCAGAAGAGAGTTAAAGCAAGGGGAGAAAATAGAACAATGAGGAATGTTATACACACTTTAATTTCAAAGTAATTTTTAAAAAGATTTCTCTTGCTTTTATGCTTTTTTTTTTTTTTTTTTTTGTCTTTGGATCTTGCTACTCTATTTTTCTATTCATATTTTCATTTTTGCACTGTGTGTCCAGGAAAGAAAGGGTAAGAAACTGAAAAAGACAAAAATACATACAAATGAAGAAAAGAGGGAGGGGAATTCAAACATCGTTTTGTTGTTCACAAAAGCAGAAAAATTCCAAAATTACATTTATTGTAACATTTTCAAGTAAAACTGTCATAACCTTTTGAACATTTTTTTTTCTCTCAAAGATTTTCACCAATTGTAAAGATTTTTTTTTTTTCCAGGAGAAAAGAAGGTGATCTAAATGGGCATTTTTTTATTATTATTAAAAGGTAAAAAAAATACTCTTAGATTTTCCATGCTACAGTAGAAAGATCATGGCCTTAACTGTAAAAAAATTCCTTCTAGATCCTTCTGTCTCCTCAGTTTGCTAAAAGCAGAGCTCAAGTATTATATTCTCAGAACTTGGTTTGATTTGAGCAGTGCACATCTTGTATTCCTCACTGACTTTGGACAAGCCATTTTGGGTAGGGACCATCTTCCCTTACTTAGATTTTTAAATCTAAGGTAGGCATCTAGGCTTCTTTCACAGTCACAAATAAAAGAGTCTAGGGGGTAATTATTCTCATCCTACAACCAATGCCTCAAAGACACTAGATGAGTTATTTCCTATAACATTAAAAAGAGCCTAAGGTGATTTTTACAAAGCTTAAACACCTATTTTTTAGTCAGCTAAAGTCAGGCAAGATGACTCCCAGTCATAATTTCTCTGTCTCAGTTTCCTTCTCTGTACAAAAAGAGATCGTATTTCCGTGTTTCCCTGGGTTGCTGGATGCCTAAGTTAATTAAAGTTTGTAAAGCAGGTTGCATTTGTTGGATAAAGGCGTTATATAAATGCAAAGTATGACAGACAGACTGATTGATTGAGATAGATAAGATAGATATTGTTTGGCATGCCAAAGTAGTATGGATGCCAGATGATATTATCTGAAAAATTCAGAATACGGAAGTCAATGAGGTCTGGGCTGAGTTGAGCCACATAAGGCACCCCAATCAAAGGGATAGTGGGTTAAGTTATACCATCATCTAAACTCAGAGGAATTCAGAAGTTTGCCCATTTTTGTTATCACACTTAATTTGCTGGAGTTACAGAGGAAAACATTATGAAAAATTGGTGAGTTTTACTGTTTATGCATCCCTGAACTCATTGTTATGCACTGTTTTAGAAAATGTACATATTTCTTATTCCATGGACGCAGTATATCATTGTTCTTTTGATATTTCATCATATTGCTATGAAGGGAATGATGATCTCAGCGGTGAAGTGTAAGCTTCACTTATGGCACTGATGGTGTCTATAGGATATTTAAAAAAGTATAATGCCATCTATAATTCACAACGGTGTATAGAAAATTATTGTAAAGGCCAATGAACCCAGAAACACAATGATACAAAACCCCACACCAAACTATCAAAGAGATTAAAAAGAGACTCAGTGGGAAAAAAAGAGCACCTAGAAAAACGAGGCTATATATGAAGACAGAATCGAAACACAAGGCCTAAAGATTTTGTAGCATGTATGTATATCTCTGGAGACAGCAATACTCAGATAGTCCTAGTGAGCATTCTGATCATTTCCACGTGGTGGAAGAACACAATGGAAGCAGACATTTGCATTGCTCCTTGCTACTGTCTCATGGCAAAAAGTGAAATTTATGTCTGCTTATGCCACCACAAGACTGTGAGGTTTCTCCCCAGCGACCAATTGCAAATAGATTTGTGCACTTAACAGTGTCATCTGACGTCGTCCTGGGTTGGGGCACAGCAAAGCCAACTTTCTGTTCAGTGCGAGAGGGTCCTGCTTACACTTGTTGCTGTGGTAACTAGGGTCAGCCGACCTGCTTGTTTTCAGGTTTTTCTAGACAGCTAGAGACCAATGTAGGCATTAGCATGGGGTGATTCTTCATGCATATGCTGGGCACAAAGAATTAATTAATAATGCACCTAAATTGAGGAAGCCTGGGAGAATGTTTAATTCAAGCTATAAATTAATTTTCCAGTTGTTTTAGCTTTTTTCTTGGTCTTGGATTTTTTTGACAATTCATTTGGATTTCTTTTGCATAGTCTTATGTGTGAGGACAAAACTCATTCTAATTATTCCCTAGCTACATTCACAAATGCACCACTGTCCCTGTATTTTACACTTTAGAGGTAGCACACAAGCCTTTCTGTAGCTACTGTCACAGAGTGGATTGCATCCTCTGCCAATATCTAGGAGGGGTTCACATGTCATCCCCTTCATTCAATTGTGTGTCTGACTGGAAAATGCAGTAGGTTAGCAAATATTGTTTCAGATCTCTGATTGGGGGAGAGACCTTTTGGAAAGAGAGAAAGGAGAATGACAGACATTCAATAGCCCGTGGCAAGCAATGAATGGTGTACTTCTGGTCCATCTGCTTATGAGAGTGATGGAGGAATCTTGAGATTTGTAAAGTTTTTCTTGAATTAACTTTCTGTTGCCTGGATACTAATGTAAAATGTCTAGTATGAAACAGCAAAGCAGAATCATTTCATGCATTTGCAAGTGTATTTGTAAGTTATTTTTAATTATTATTGCCTGTTCTGCTCTGTTGCAGATCCCTTGCTATTTCCTGTGTATTAAACAATGACAACAACACACAACTGCTAGATTAAAGAGATGAAAACAGATTTCTGCATTAAAGGCTCAAAAGCTAAAGGTTAGATCAGGTTCCAGTAGCGAAAACCCAAATGCATTGTAATGAAGGATAATACACCCTCTAGCATCCACATGATAAAGTACACCCTGACTGCACAAGGAAAGCTGTGGGGGAACTAATTTACAATAAGCATAGGGACAGGTACAATAAACTGTTCAGCTTCTTCCAAAGATGTTATCAAAAGATTCTTAGCCAGTCAATTCCAATCAGGAAGCTAAACATAGCAGAGTTCCATGTATTCCATGTGTATTCCAGAAGACTTCAGATGTCTTGGATATAAACAACACTGCTCTTTACAATTTGAATTACTCATTGTGACTACTACCAGTCAATAGTAACAATAACCTTGTAAGAAGTGTATACAGTTTCCACTCCACCCTATGAAAAATAACCACTCTTGTCACAAATTCTTAAAAGTGACTACCAAAAAAAAAAAAAGTACAGGGAGGCAAGCACTTAATCAACTCCAGACACAATGTTCAGAAGTTCCTACCAGCTTTCTGCAAACATAAAAAATCCTCTGCAACAAGACAGAGGATTGCTCTATCTTTTATATTTTGAACATAAGGGAAACCACCTCTTTATAAATCTGTATGGCTCACCTCCACAGTGAAATATGTATATTTAGCAGCTGCTGCACTGCACTGGTTTGGTCAGGAGATTTAACTAAGCTCCTAAGATCAAACTGAAGGACCTTATGCAGAGGATTATTGCAACTGTAGAGATTTGACTGCATCTACCATGATTTATGGCAGCTGACTTTCTGTCCATGTTGTTCTCTAGGCTCAACTGTTTCTTGCCTTGTATTAGCTCGGGAAGTTTCTTTCATTCCCTCATTTGCAGGACGTATTATTATGCCAATTTGCCATGCCATTGAAGATTACATTTGCCTGAAAAGATCACTACAATCTAGTACAGATTTTATGTATCAGTTGTCAAATAATAGTTTTCTTAGGAAAAGGATTTGATAAAAAAGAAAAGACTGTCTTTTGTATGAATTACATATATACCCTTTAACTTCAAAGAAATGCTATCTGCTCTACGGGATTTTCCAAAGCCTTCAAAAAAAGGACTTCTGTTCATTTTGAAACCAAATAGCACAGTGCAGCTTGGTTCTAATTAGAGTTTCTGGATGTTACCACACTTATAAAGTGATGACAGTAACAGCTGTAATAAACAAGAGGTCTAAAACCAGTTCACAGTGTAACATCTTGTGAATAAAATTTTAGTAGACATCTGAGTATAAAACACTTCTGAATTATCCAGACTCCATGGCCCTGTAACATTAAGGACTGCTGTCATTTCTAGGTGGAGAAGTTTGTTATTCATATGGTGAGCATTGTCAGTAAAGCAGATTTTTCCACCCACCCATCTCCCTTGCTTTTATGCACTGGCTTTGTAGTGTTAGTCCCCATAAGCTGTTGGTGCTGAATGAGACATGTTCATGTAGAGTTCCTTGCAGAAACCATTGCCAAAGAACAGCTGAGAGACTTATAATGATTCACTGGTGCACGATAGCTCTAATTTCCTCTTTCTGTTTTCAGTCTCTCAACATTTTCATTTTCTGATATTCCAGTGCCAGGACTGCTTTGTTCCTTTTTTCCTAAGGAAACAGTCTTTCTTGTTTAATTGAGATATGAGAAGAGAATGAAATGTATTCAGTATATGTCTCCTTAGACCATTGTATGTATATTTATATGTATTTAAAAATATACACATAGGTGTGTGTATATGCACGTGCATATAAATATATATATGTGTGTATCTATCTCTTTCGCTCCATGTGCAGTGACAGAGTAGCAAGTCACGGCTTCTACTACCCCCACTACCCTTCAAAAGAGACAAGCTCCAAAACAACTCAGCTATCCAAATTTGCCTGAGGAGATTCTCTTCCCTCACTCCCGTTCTCGCCTCCCCACAAATAAACCAAGTGTATGCCTCCTTACACTACCTTCAAGTGCAGTAGCTCAATGACAAGGTAAAACCTTTTTTTTTTCCCAAAGATTCCACTTAAAGGTTTTAGAAGTCTTTAACTCCATTAAGTATAATATGCTTGTAGTAAAGTATAGTTTTACCTTAGAAGTTTCATTGTCTCTCATTCTATCATGCTGCTTTTCCTGATTATGTTTCCCCAAAGCACAGTTTAAGGTATAGTTTAAGATCATTTGAAGTATAATGTATACTTTATACACTACATATAATTTTACTTACTTTTTCTTAAACCTTACTTTATGAGGGGTGTCGAGAGGGCAGAACTAAATCCCAAGACATCGTACAAATTATTATTAACTGAAAGTGCTTCAATAGGGTATTACTTTTTTTTTTTTTAATAAAAGGTGCTGGATCTTTTTCCCTGGGTATCAGAGCAAGTCCTTGCTTTCATCAAAAGAAGCCTGTGTTGCTCTCTGCAAAACATTAACTAGCTCATTCTAGTGCAATGGTAACATCTACTATTAACAACCCAACCAGAATGCAGGTCTGATTTTTCCACTCTTTAAGATAAGTAACATAAACATGTTTGTCTGTGGCCATACTGTCTTATATCAGAAATCACTCTTGATCTTTCTGCCCTAATTTTGAAATAAAATTAGCATCTCTACATAAAGACAGGCTGGCTTAAGCACCAAGAAGCCAGACAGAGGTTTGTGTCCTTCGGTATCCTGGAGTACCTGACCAGGGTGAACTTCAGAGTAACACAGTAAGTGTTCAAAAGCAGTCTGGTAAATCCACTGAAGTTCCCCATAAGCTCATTGGACTTGTAGTTTACTATAGGTTAATATGGAAAGCAAACAAGATGCACAAAATTGTGCCGGGGAGCCTGTTTATTCTGAGTGAAATCTCGGTACGCTTTCCTGCAGCACCAAAAGCTATAGATATTTGAGAACTTAACAGTTCTGAGTCTCTTGCAGTTTGAATACATCTGTTTTAGCACAGCAACAGAGCTTGTGCCCACCAAGATCCTCATTCTAGAAAAATCTTAAAACGCAGCGATGGATGATTTTCTGGTCAGCCAAGTCCAAAACTGAGTAGCTACATATCCTACTAGGTCCCTTCCCTTAATTCCTTCTTGTAAAAAGCAGTTCATGCAGGAAGTCTGCAAAGATCTGGCGCAGTTTGGTAAACACTTAAGTAGCCCATCTTGGCTATTCAAGATAGCGCTCCTTCCTTCCCATGGAGTCAGGAGGGCAGGAAGCTGCCATTTCCATCCATGTGCATGAAAATATCTGCAAGAAACAGAGTAGAGGAGAAACTTATCAAATGTATCATCCCAAACATGATGCAAGTAACTCATATAGGCATAATTCCTTACAAAAGAAAAAATGAAATCTCGTATCATGCCAGTCTTTATATTTCACAAATTGTTTGGTGTTCTATCAATACAAACCACAGATTTTGTGCTGGTCACACCTTATTTATGAACTGTATAGGATAACAGTTAATTGACTCAGTAGTTAATTCCCCTTTGTACCTTCTCCAGTGATATTCAAGTATTTCAGCCAAGATTTTAATTGATTTTTATAGTAGCCACTCGTTAATAGGATAATTTGTCAATACAATAATAAAACAATTGTTCCTGTAGCACTGCAAGTTCACTTTAACAGATAACAAAGTTAAGGCTGGTTTCATTAATTGAAGGCAGCTGTAGGGTTTGCAGGATGAAAGATATAAATCTAGATGGCACTGTGGAAAACTAGGTCAGAGGGCAGGGGAAAATTAGTTAAGCATGATGGACCAACAGTGACCCATACAGGTGTTCAGGCTCTCTTTCAGGCCATCGCTTCCTCTGTTCGTATTTGGCTGCAGCAAAGTCCACAGGTCAGTATGTGTACTTTCATGCCTGGTTTGAATTAAAAGCCAGTCTAGAGCTGCTCACTCTCAATCTCCAGATAGTGTTACCTATTAAAAGTAAAACATTTCACAATGTCTTTATGTTGTCATGTATTTCCCAAGGAGCTTTCTTTACATCAGTAAATGGATCTTGGTTTGTAAAATAGGAGACTTAAAATAACGTTCAAATAGTCTACAAAGGTGGAAAAACAATATAACAAAGGGATAAGTGCTATTCATGAAGGCTAGGTAAAGGGAAAACTGTAGTGAAAATCTATTGATAATCAGCCCAGTCAATACAAATGTATTCATCTATCACATGCAACCCCCCACAACACTAACAGTGTAATCATTTTTGCCTCTGTCAAACTTTTTAAGGTGATATTTCCCACCTCCCTTGTTTTCAGCCTTGGATATTTTTCTCTATACTGTAAAACCTTCTGTCTTAATGTTATTATATATTAACAGAAAATTTAAAAAACACAAAAGACTTGTTAAAAGCTATTGTATTTTATTATAATGATTTAACTTCAAACTCAAGTTTCCTTAAGTGAAAAAAACCTCTGGTCTCACATACATTCCTTATTATAAGAGCTTACTTGATTAATGCCAGGCTGAAAATACCATACATTTGTTTGGTCTTAGAATCACAGAATTGGCTAGGTTGGAAGGAACCTTTCAGATCATCAAGTCTGACCAACAACCTAACATTGACTAAACCCATCATTAAACCATACCGCTAGGTACTACATCTACCTGTCTTTTAAATATACCTCCAGGGATGGTGCCTCAACCACTCCCCTGGGCAGCCCATTCCGATGCTTAATAACCCTTTCAGTGTAAAAATTTTTCATCATATCCTATCTGAACTTTCTGTGGCTCAACTTGAGGCCATTTCCTCTTGTCCTATCACCTGTGACTTGGGAAAAGGCTTTTCCCCAGGCTAAACAACCCCAGCTCCCTTAGCCACTCCTCATAAAACTTGTTGTCCAGACCCCTCACCAGTTTCATTGTCCTTTTCTGGATGCACTCTAGCACCTCAATGTCTTTCTTGTGGTGAGGGGCTGTTTAAAATCCTGGTTGAAATAAACACCTTCAGCTATATATGATACAGCTCCAAGTAGGTCAAATGTCTAGAGGAAAATAAAATAACCATACTGTAGTTAATAGAACAAGGGCAGTGTTAGCAGAATGGGTGGTTCTCCACTACAAGAAGTGGGGAATTAGCATACAGAAATTTTTTCTGAGAGGGAAAAGGAACAAGGTGACTTGCCTTCAAGGTTCTTGGTATGGAGCTTTAAGGGGTCAGTCAATGTGTTTCAATGCACTTTGACTCCCTGAGTGATTCAGGAAAGTGTGCAAGCCACAGTATTTATGAGTGTAAGTATGTATGTATGTTCACCTGTGTGCAGCCCCTGCTGTGCAGGTGGAAGTGAGCCTCAGCAAGGCTTCGCCTGCAAATGGAAAACTCCTGACTGATTGGAGTCCCAGTACCTCCATTACGAGAGCCTTGGAAGCAGCCATTTTTACAATATGAACTGACTTTTAGATTTTACAGTCCAACTTTTATGTATCTAATTTTTGGGCTTTGAAGTGGTGGATGACAGTTCTTGTTGGCTGTATTTTTAATTTTCTCCTTTAATTTGGGGATTTCAGAGTCATCTCTCCAAACTTACTGTCTAAACATAGAGGTGATAAGAGTCCAGAAAAATCTCAAATAATTTTGACACCATTTGACAGAATTGCTTACTTTCAAATTCTTAGAATAAGGGCACAAGAACTGCAGGGCAGCGGGGAAATTTAAAAAAAAAAAAAAAAAAAAAAAAGAGAGAAAAAAAATTGAGATGCTTAATGGTTCACATCTTTAGCAAGCAAGCTCATCTCAAAGAAAGCTTTCTTTGTTCAAGAAATAGAAGGTAGTTTAAGCCTGAAAGTTTGCTTTACATTTTTAAGAGAGGTTTGGTTACCTTGTTGATTCATGGCAATGATTCCACATGTTCATGTTGCTTGCTGGTGGGACTTTCATTTTAACTCCCTCAGTTACAATATTGTTCATTCTTAACACAGGGTGCAAAGCAGTTCATTCCCGGCACCACGAACAATATTCCTTTAAAGTTCTTTTGTCAAATCAATCTCATCTTTACATAAAAGAAATTACATCAAGAAAATATAATAAGGTTGTTTGCTTGTTTAAGTGCTATAGATATTCATTAACTCCTCCATGAAGGAGTGAAATATCTTTTTCACTTGGGCATCAGTAATATATTTTTCTCACTGTGGAACTCAACACTCAGGGGCTAAAACAATGCTTGCTATTTTCTAAATACTAAGGGCACACCACTAAATTAAATCCTACCTCAATCCTGTATGAAGTAGGAATATAATAAGAAAAGAAAAAAAAAAAAAGAAATCTATTTCAAGTTATGTTATAATTTAATGATGAGCACAATGCACAAAGAAAATCTAATTTGCCAAAATTTCAATATCAAATTTTAACCTCTTTTGCACAATAATAATAATTTTAAGTGTGTGTGGGTACACACATACGTGTATATATAGAAAAACTGTCAAATATTGAGTCACAACTGCTTTAAACCAACACAGGGATTTTGTCAGTGTAACTATGAGAATGAAGACCTGAACAGTAACAAGATATACACTGATAGCAGGAAATAACTTTTTACTTTGGCTTTACTATGAATAAAAAGTTTCTGTCACCAGAATTAAATATGTGTTTTCATGAATCTGCAAATCTATTTGTCTACAAATGTGGACGATTATTTACAATTATTTGTTCTAATTGAAAAAAAAATACTTTCTGAGGCCTTAGCCTTTTCTGAAGCAGGTTATTTCATTTGCATCATTTCCGAGCAAATCACATGTATGAGGGTAATATATGAATGTTGATTACATCTTTTATCATTAAAATCACTTTATTTGGCATTTCTAGTGATGTGGTTCTGTAAAATTGTATCAATAACAGTGTATTAGAGAATGCACTGTATTAGAGAAGGTACTGAAAATCTTTTCTCTGACACTGAGCAAAAGATTAAACAAAAATCCTGAACATTTCTTGCCGGATTGCATGGTCTAAAAGTTTGCGACTAGACTATATGAAGGAAAAAAAAAAAGTATATATTCAGAGAGACAGTACACAGAAGTGAAAGCAGCTGAACTTCTTGCAAACCACCCTCAGTTGTGAAAAGAGAGAGAACAGCGGCTACCATGTGGCACAAAACCTAAATATATATTATTTTGTTCCTTTTCGTTAAGACTGCATAGGGCATAAGTTGTTTTCAAGCATGCCTCGGACTCCTACAGCTCCAGCTGTCATGTGTAATTAAACATTTGGCCTCCACAATTACTCTACAGTGTACATATGCCAGTATTTCAAGCCTGGAATATGCATTTCAAAGAAGAATAATTCCCTGGAAATCCTAAATTGACAGGAGCAAAGACAGCCTGAAGGAAAGTAGTCAGAGAAAACTGTAAGGTCGGGATCTAATGATTAAAAAAGAAACTTCAAGAAGAACTTCAACCCTTAACTAAACCAATGGGAAAAAGAACGACAGTTGGCAAGCAGATTTCTGCATAGGGATCCTGATTAGGGAGCCTCTTGGGTTAATTTAATATTATCAGTGTTGTTCACCTTGCTGTAGTATGCCTTACCATTAATACCATTTAAACAGATTTCTTTTTTCTTAAAGCATATTTGACATCATTTATTTTCCATGAATACTTATCATGGCAATATTAAATTTGATGATTCATATTGAATCCGAGGTTGACTTATCAGCAAAGGGAGTTGTTTTTTGGTTTTGTTTTGGTTTTGTTTTTTTTTTTTTTTTCTTCCTTTTTTTCTTCCCTGCTCCACATTTGCCACTGGTGCTGCTGCCTTAAGTAATGCTGAGTTTGCATTCCTGCTAGGAACCCCCTTTTTAACATTTTGTATGAGTACCATTTATAAAGGAATAGCTATAGACCCTGAAATTTCTAATATAATTTTAAGAACATAAAATAAAGAAAACCAGACATAAAGAAACCCAGATGCATTTAAACAGAGAAAAAAAGTAGTTAAGCAGTAATAAAAAATGAGTGAATAAATTTCTTGTTTTCAAAAATGGTTTTCTATAGAGTGGCTCTGGGATCCAAAGATCTATTTTCCACCCTTGATAACCTGTTTAGTAGCCCCTAAATGTAAGGGACTACAAATTTGGTCCAAGGGCTTGACAGGTGGAGAAAAACTTTGAAAAAAAATGAGCAATCTTATATTAAGACACGTGAAGATGCACTCACCTATTTAGCTTTCCAAAAGTTAGATATTTAAACTGAACTGTTCACCCTTCTGTACTAAACAGAAAAATAAGCACCTCAGTGTACAATGCACTCATTGCATCATACACTGGAATTTTTTATTATGCATTATTGTAATTATAATGCATTATTCCTCAATAATAAATCAAAAACACACTATAAAAGACAGAAAAGTATGACTAAAACAGACTTAGATACCTAAATTTGAAACATATCCATTAACCTGGGATGAATTCCTACTTATGAAGAACATGTTTTTCTTAATTCTTCCCTTATTAATATCATAACTTTAGTGTAAGTGACCAGAGGTACAGAAGCACTGCTGCCAGTGGAACTCTATCAGCAACGATGGAGAATTACCCCAAAAAGCTCTCAACTCTACTAACCTGTTAGTACTACAGGGATCCTAGTCTTTATTCCATTTCAAACTAAGCTAAGGCACTTATCTTTAGCTGATGATAACTTACTACCTTAATAAAAAATTGAAGTTCACACCATTGTAAGGTGCCACGGCATGACAGCAAGCTACAATGCCTGTCACTGTGAATGATGGAATGACAATAAATTCATGTGAACCTTCATGCAGAAACACACATACAAGGAAACAATGCTTTAATGCAGCTTGGTACAGGGCTCTAGCCTGCAATTGTTTTATACTGAAAAAGCAAACTTGGCAAAGAAGCAAGAGGACCACAATGTGACTGAATCATTAACACCAATTCAGCCATATTCAGATTAAAGTTAAAGTCATAACAAATTATATGCCCCTTTTCTCATCATTACTGGTTTCACTTCAGAATCCCACTCGGTTGAGTCTGAGGCTGTTGATAAGAAGTTGAGTACAGCTTTTCCTCATTAGACCTGACCACTAGGGCACCAACTTGATAAGGAGCTGTCGGCTTCATTGACTTTAATGGTAACTTACATCTTTCTTTTAGTAGGTGCTTATGTGGTGGACTTTTCTGGAAAAGAGGCAGCCTACCTACTAATTCTAGCAGAGGTAGTAGCTTTGGAGTACTGGAGAATGTTTTTTCTGATTCAAAACAGAGGAGGAACTCTGAGACACGAGAGATCTCTTTGCTCTTCCCACTGGGTTACCCATACCAATTCTGCCCCAGCCAAGCCTGGAAATGTTCCTGCTGCTGCACTGAAACGACTTTCTCTGCACTTCACGTAAACAAGCTAAATCTACAAGTTGAAAGAAGTTCATAGTGGTCAACTATTAGAGAAATGGGTCATAATGCAATTGTAAAATGCCAGCAAAAAAATTACTCCTTAGAAGTCCCTGCCTGACATTCCTTTCCCTCACCTTGGGACAGGAGAATTCTGCTCTTTGAAAGCAATCTTTTGTTGATTTTTGTTAATCTAGGTGTCTCAATAAGCACAGGCTTCAAAATCAAAGCCCCAAACATCTACTTATTGACTACGCAGTGCACTTTAAGAGTGCAATATTAATGCAGAAAAAGGCTTACCTTTGCTCTCACTGTCTTTCCCCATTTTTTAATTTTGTTTTTAAAAGCTATCTGACCTTGTCTTTTCATTCTGAGAAGCTAACTGTTGTCAGGAGAAAGGATGCTGAGAGGGAGGAGAGAGAGAAAGAGCAGCAAAGGAGAGGGTATCAGAGAACTGAAAGGCACTGACCATTATAATTCTAAAAAAGTAGGTGTCCTGTAATAGAAAAAATCTCATTCTGGCTCAAGGGTGTGGATGGGAAAGTAAAATCTTACCTCTGCTCAAGTCAATTGAAAAAAAACTTTGTTGAAGCATTGTCTTCAGTGAAGACAGGATATCTGCTGAACCTTGAGAGGTTTCTTTAATAGTTAGAGATGTGGAATTCTAAAAAGTAAGGTCAAGTCTTGAAGTTTCACTCCATATTCAGATCTCACTGAATTTTTGTAATGAAATGGGGTGATATAGAGTGTTGTCTTAGCTATTATCATATCTTATTGTAAGTTCCCCCTACTTTTTGTTGTTAGGCTTATTGCCTCTGTTATCAGCCAGTCCTCTTATCCTTCAGTTGCCTGCACAGACAAGCTCTAGAATAGTATACTGCTATTTTATCCATATCCAAAAAATGAGAAAGCATATGAAGTGAAAGTTACAATTTTTAGTCTCTTAGTGGATTTTCTACAGTAATTCTTTAAACATGTTGTCCCTAAAGTGGTCAAATGATCCCATTCTCTCCCATCCTCCTTTTCAGATCTAATTATAAGTCTGAAAGTAGTTTAACATGCTGGAAAAAATTACATAATGAAAAATAGGTTGTAATAAGTGCAATTTGTCTTTTGATCTTTGGTCCTTTTCTCTTCATACTGAAAAGTGAAAAACATTTTTTTTTTCCAATGAAAAATTGCAAATCTTGCACCCATTGGGTTTGCCCACTCATTTCTTACATTAGTTGAAGTCTTAAGATTCGAAAGCACATATTTTTAATCCAAAATTTTATGTGTGCTTATAAAGTGGGGAAAGACTGCTCAGGAAAAAGTAGAACAAGAATATGGGGCTTAGTGAGTCTAAAATTAAATTTAAATTGATATAATGATTTTCTTACCCAAAATATCATCATTTTGCAGAGAGGTGGGTGGGTAGGCAGACCTGTCATGCATAAAGTATAAATTCTCTGCAGCCAGCCCTGGTGAGGCTGGAGTTCTGTGTCCATTATTGAACATCACATTTCAAGATAAATGGTAGACACCCAAAGGAGACCATGAAAAATTACATAAGATTTACAAGACAAGACCTGTGTGTAAGGTTTAAGAGAATTAATTCAGTCTAGGAAAAAAAGAGAAAAAAAATGGAAACTAAGGAAGAACATGACAACCATCTTCTACCACGTAAACATGGTAATCATTGTCCCCTCATTGCAAGTAATGAAAGAGCAGAGAAAAAAGGCTTAGTTTATAAAAATCTCAGTCTAGAAATTAGGAAAAGCATATTGTTGTGACACAATCCAAGAGAAGGCTGCCCATGAAGTTTCAGTAATTTCCCCTTTTAGAGATTTTTAAGACAAGCTAGACTAATACAAGTTGGAAATGTCCAAGGAAAACTTGATCCTGCTATAAGGTGAATCAAATAACCACTTGAACTTCTATCCTCTCTGAATTTCAGTGATTCAGTGACTTCTTCAAATTTACCGAAACAATCATAAAATGGGTGCACAGGGCTACTTGGAGACAAGGCTCCCTCCTATTAGTCACACCTGGACCACCAGAGTCCTTGGTTTGTACAGGCTGGTTTACAGTACTGTCAAATTTCTTGTTATTTCAAAAACAGCAGCACATTTTGAACCTTGATAGTTGTGAAGGCAAATTCTTTTATTGAAACAAATGTTATTAATATGATATTGTCTTTCTGGTCTGGACAACTCAAAAAAATTGTTTTGAAGGGTGTGAATTTCCCTAACTTTTTTGCATCTCCTTACGCTCTGCTGCTGTTGATGGAGTAGGGTGTGATTTATGTAATCTTGCTGAAATTGCCTAAAGTAAAGAGTGGTATTCAACAAAGTGTAATGCTGGACAACTCCTCTGTATTCCAGATGAGCGATTTCATATGCCTTAATATAACCATCTGCAGTCCTGTTATAACTAGCTGCAGTCTAGTTAATTCATCCAGAAGAGTTTCTGGAGTAATTTTTTTGACCAAGCATATGTACCTACTTGAAGGTGAGATGGATAGTTCTCCACATTGTTGTGAATGGACTGATGTAGTTTTCAATGGACTATTAAAGTAGCTTAGAAAACAAGCTCATGTGCAGACATCTTCTGTGGGAAGAAAAGATGTAGAGAAGCTAGAAAAAGAAAAATTAGGGAAGAAAAGGAAAATGCCAGAAATGTACTTGTTCTAAGGACTTTTTTCTTCACTGCCTTTTACTAAGAGTAACAACAATGTACTAAGAAAATACATATCAACAATAACTTAAATGTAGTGAAGAATAAAAATATTTTACCTGAACTTTAACATAAATATAAATCTCCTACTCATATCAGCAGGCCTCCTAGCATATCAAACAAGATGTTTGTAACTCTGCATTTCTTCCAAAGCTCTGATATATGTAGCTGATATAAAAATAGAATTAACCTCTCTTTATCAAATGAGTTTGATGTCCCAGGATTAAGGGAAATAATGTGGTTCTCAAGGTAAGGCTCTGAACAGGGAGGGTGCAGAACATGAGTCATTAGGGAAACACATTTTTCTTAGGATCACTCTCAGGTGCATCCAATCTGCTTGAGAATCATGACATACTGTGTGCTGTGTTTTCCAATTGCCTTCAGAGTGCAAAAGTTTGGTATTTTCTTTCTTTTCTGGCACTACATTATGTATTTATCCTCTGCCATCATCATCCTCTTTCGTATAGGAAGGCTCTAATAGAATCCCACATATGTAAAAAAGGTCTCATTTTAAGGCTTAAAAATTCAGTACTTACTGTAGCAATGAAAACACATTATTTGTATAAGAAGCTGTAGGACTAAATGTTTGCACTTATATAACATATGAGCATTAACTAATAATTATGTTCAGCAGAAACTTGTCAGTCTTTCACAATAATAGGACAAATAATGCAAGAGCTATGAAAGAATAGCAAGCAAAGCAATGATTTTGAAATCACAGCATAAAGTTATGAGTTAAAATATATGTCATTACAATCTTTGCATACTGGAGTATCACTGAAAACTAATCATTTTGTCTGTTAAAAAGAGAGGACTGCAGCAGCGATTAGATGGGAATAATAGGAAGAATAGTCATTAATTTGGCAAGCATGGAATGTATATCACAGGATGGCTATGAGGACGGTATAAAAACTGTAGTCAATGGTCAGATCAGAGGTGAGTTTATGATTGATGTTAGGTCATCAGAATTTCCCAGTTGCCCATTTCAGCTTTCCTGAGCATTGACTGGGAGTTTTTATTTTTATTAACACAAATAAAGAAAAATCAGCTCAAGACATTGAATTCACTTCCCCTGTTTCACATCTCTGAAGTGACTGCCAAAATGTAGCATGGTGTCAACAGAGCAGCATTACTAATAGCTCCTGTAATGTAATATTTTCCATTAGGAACTAACCTGGAGCTGCCAAAATTGTTTTACATGCCATAACATCTGTAGTATGACCAAGTAATAATAATGGCTTTCAGCCAATCAAGTCACCTGTGTTGGATTTGAGCTGTTTGTGTGCAGATTAAAGTCTTTAAATCTAGTCACTTTCTAAACTGTTCTGTTAGTTAAGTTATACTCATCTGTTTGGCAGCTGTCTCCTCACCTAGGAAACAATTTCCACTCACCACAGGCTCCTACCAAGCACATATGACTTGTTCAGTTTGGAGTAGGTGTGCTTAGGGATCACACCTTACTTTTTACAGTGAGCTGTGCTCTCCAGTTCTAGATCTTAATAGAAATCTCATTGGAAGAGATTTGTTTCCACCAAAGACGTTTTCTATCAAAGCAGCAAAAACCAAGCCAAATCTACCAATTAATCTATTCAATACCATTTAGTTTGTGATTAGGTGAACATCTGGCTTTGAATGAAGAACTGTGTGGTATATTTCACAGCAAGGGTTGGAAAAAAGTTCACAAAAAACTTTCCTGTTACAATCCTCTTTCTAAAGGAAATAGCCAAATCAGTAAAATCTAAAACTTGTCTTGCTATTAGCTGGTGTTACTATTTGGAGGGAGATCCGTATCTTCTATCTGCAATTGTATATTGCTACAGCTGATGTCAGATTGCCCTTCCTCATGTCTGCTTCAGGTTTTGTAGAGTTAGTTGGTGTTCATTTCATCGTGCAATTATTTGAAAATGAACATTATATAGAAATGTGGTAGATTCATTTATTCATCTCTAAAAAATTTTTGTAAGTCTTTTACTTATTTTGTGCCTTTAATTACACATGAGAGATCCAAAGCCCAAGATGTGCACCTGCAGCTACATTTTAGACTTTCAAATTAATAAATAATAAGATTTGACAGGGTCACAGCAAAGGTGGCCCAGCTGCAGGCATCTTTGGGCTGCAGATTTACTGAGTGACTTAAAGTCAGTGACTAGCAGTTCTAGCTTGGGCAGCAATATTTTCCATACCTGAAAAGAACAGAATCTTTGTATCATCCTTATTCCCTTCATTTAAAGTATTTATCGTTTGCTTACAATGCCCTAAGTTCACAATTCATGTACACTGTTTTGCATCTCAAAATGCAGAAGCAAGATCACTGACAACACAGAATTCATAGGGAACCTTAGAGCTATGGTATGCTTTTCAAGCTACTTTTCATGGCAGTTGAATAAACTAAACTGAAACTTTTTCGGTTTTTTATTTTATTTCTTTCCAACTACACAGCAGCCAAGATCACAGACATATCACGTCAAAATAAACACTTGTCTACAGAGGTGACAGCCTCAGGAAGAGTTTGTGATCAAAATAGCATAGAACTATAATTATACCTTTGCTGTTGTGGAGGGTGGTCTTTGCAGGTCATGGCTGAGGTCCTTGGCTATGTGGTGGAAGCTATTCACGCTTAGGTAGTCACCTCATCTTGACTTGGGAGTGTCAGAAAGTTTAGTCACCTGTGACAAAAATATTTTTTTATTTCATTTTTACATCTTCTCCATCCTTCAGGAGAAACAAAGGAAGAGAGATCTAGAGCTGCACATTTCTGGATGTCTTTATGACACCTATGCTTGTACATCCTCACACAGAAATCTTAGATTACACCTTGGAAACACACAGAGATCTGTATTCAGGCATTGCTCATGGCTGTGGCTGACTGTCAAGCCTTTTCCAGATTAAAACACACTGACCCTGAGAAGAACTTCCCAAATATCTTTGTCTTTGGCCACTCCACTCTCTGCAGATTGCCTTCCCTTCATCCACCTCCTTCTGGAGGGCTATGTCCGAGGAAACATCAGCAAAAAGACGTGCATTGTGTAGGTAGAGAAATATGGTTG
Source organism: Pedionomus torquatus (assembly GCA_013398155.1). Lineage (NCBI taxonomy): Eukaryota > Metazoa > Chordata > Aves > Charadriiformes > Pedionomidae > Pedionomus > Pedionomus torquatus. Next base: position 212,285 of record VZRU01016833.1, on the reverse strand, counting down.
TGGCCCAGGTAACCTTGTGGGAGTCTGAGGGTCTCAGTGTCTGGTCCCTGTCCTGACCTGGGCCATCTACAAATACTCTGACAAGTGACATCTGCACAATATAATTCCAGGAAGGAGAGAGTGGTCAGCCACAAACGTTTCATATTTGGACCTGTACAGCTGAGTCAAAACAGTGCTGACAGGAGGGACAATTACAACCCTACTGCAGTCAGAACTTGTAGGATTGTACCCAAATTGAGCACAGAGTTTTGAGCTCTGTGGGTGAATTATGTTGGGGTGCAACACTGTCCCTTCACCATTGAGAAGGTACCTGCTTGATCCCCATTCCTTTTCCATTTCAAGATAAATGGTACCTGCTGTTGTTTTATTGCCAAAGTTGCTTCTGAGCTTCTTGGCAGCATTGGTAAATGGTCATAATCCATGGATAAAGAACTCATCTGGGTCCAAAGTCAAATTGCCTCTGTCATAAGAAGGAGAAAGGGATATGAAAAAGAGTGAGGTGCAAAGGGTGAAGGAAAGGACTGTTGAGCCCTGGAAGTTTGGGCCGGCTGCTTCTACTGCATTTGGTCAGACCCAGCCAGATTTTTCAGCCTAAAGAAAAGGAGGCTTAGGGGAGACCATATCGCTCTCTACAGCTACCTGAAAGGTCTCTTCTTCCAAGTCACAGGTGATGGAACAAGAGAAAATGGCCTCAAGTTGTGCCAGAGGAGGTTCAGATTGGATATGAAGAAAAAATTTAACACTGAAAGGGCTGTTAAGCGTTGGAATGGGCTGCTCAGGAGAGTGGTTGAAGTACCATCCCTGGAGGTATTCAAAAGATGAGTTGACATAGTGCTTAGTGACATGGTTTAGTGACGATTTNATATATTAAATTTATACCTATATTTATAAAATTATTCATAAATATAGAAGAAATATTCATCTATCTATATACTATTAATTCTGAGTACAACAATGAATGGCATTTGCTGTTCTGAAGACAGCAGCAATCATACTACTCAGGGGAGAAAACAATGATGATGTGAAGAACAAGGATAGAGCACATACTTTGATTGCCATTTTGCACTGGTTTCAAAGTATAAAACAATTTGTTCAACTTATTAAAGTAAGAGTTTATAAAATACTCCTGGACTCTGTTTTGTGCATTTATCGAATTCAAAACTTCACATATAAAAAATGACTGGAACTTGATTTCTTNATAAATGGTACCTGCTGTTGTTTTATTGCCAAAGTTGCTTCTGAGCTTCTTGGCAGCATTGGTAAATGGTCATAATCCATGGATAAAGAACTCATCTGGGTCCAAAGTCAAATTGCCTCTGTCATAAGAAGGAGAAAGGGATATGAAAAAGAGTGAGGTACAAAGGGTGAAGGAAAGGACTGTTGAGCCCTGGAAGTTTGGGCCGGCTGCTTCTACTGCATTTGGTCAGACCCAGCCAGATTTTTCAGCCGAAAGAAAAGGAGGCTTAGGGGAGACCATATCGCTCTCTACAGCTACCTCAAAGGTCTCTTCTTCCAAGTCACAGGTGATGGAACAAGAGAAAATGGCCTCAAGTTGTGCCAGAGGAGGTTCAGATTGGATATGAAGAAAAAATTTAACACTGAAAGGGCTGTTAAGCGTTGGAATGGGCTGCTCAGGAGAGTGGTTGAAGTACCATCCCTGGAGGTATTCAAAAGATGAGTTGACATAGTGCTTAGTGACATGGTTTAGTGACGATTTTTATCAGAGTGAGGTTGATGGTTGGATTAGATGATCTTAAAGGTCCCTTCTCCAACCTAGGCAATTCTATGATTCTAATTCTATCACATTTATCCAGATCTGGGATCCAGAAAAGGGGAAGTCCAAATTATTTTCTTCCATTGCTGAAATGAGGTGGAAATATAAAAAACAGATGACATTGATTCCAGTTTGTTTTAGCATAACCAGTACTACTAACTGAGGACACACCCTCTAACCTTTAATTGAGTATGAATTCCCAGCATAAATACTATATACAGATAAACCTGCCACTGACATTTTGTGAGCTGCAGGTAAAAATAAACAGTGTGAGATGATTAAGCTTGCTTAATAATAGATATATNTAAAAAAAAAAAAAAAAGGTGATTTATATTTGAGGAAACAATAAGTCTCAAGATCCACAACTATCTTTTACTGAGGTATTTTTTTCTCCCTGGGGGAAGAGAAAAGCTATTGGAGCACATAAAATTTAGGTGCTTTAAGAATTTCTCCAGGACTTCTGTTAGATTTGCTATCAGAAGAGGCAATAAAATGGGAATTTATGTTTTTTCCTTAACAAATCTTATGCTTTCTGATCTGGTGTTTTGTCATTGCAATTAGGGCTGTTCCTTGAAGGAGCAGACTGAAGAGTAATGCCACAATGTTTATTTTAGGTATGAACATTTAAAAATATGAGAAATTTTGGGAAAATAAAGTTCATATATGTTATGTCACTTTTTTTTTTTTCTGACAAATTGCTTCTCTACAGAACAGCTTTATAGAACAAGATATCTTGATCATGACTAACAAGAAGAGAAACTGATGAGTTACTTTCCTCAGTAAAGATTGCAGCCATGTAGGAAATTAATTTATGGTTGTAATAAGATTTCAGGCTGTACCTATCTCAGGTGAGAATATCTTCCTAATGTCTCTGTAAAAGAATAAGCAAAAAAGGATTAGAACAATGAGGACGTTTAATAATTATACTGTCTGAATCACTTCTGCAGTGTTATAACATTCCATACAGCAACTTTAAATAGTTTGCATAATGCTTATCTCATCCTCTGCCCACACCTATTGCACAGAGCCTCCAGTGATGTTACAGATAGCTACAGGACTTAGCTGGATTTACTCAGTTAGTGAACTCCCATTTATGGACTCAGTTATATGAACTCCCAAATCAGAATTGGATACAGGAAAGATATTGGGGTATCCAGGGCAAATATTGAACCCTGAAGCACAGGTTGCTAGCCTCAGCTGCAGCACAAGTAAAGAAAAGCTCCTCTTGGTTGTCCTTCAGCTCAAACAGGGACATAATTCTGGTTACTGGATTGCTTCTACTTTTATCCAATGACTTTCTGTATTAATCTGTGGAATATATTTACACTTCTAAGACAAGTGGATGCTCACTATTATGCTTAAAAACCAAGTTTCTTCTTTGCTTGCTCTCTGGCCCTATGATAGAGATAGATTAATAATAACTACTCTGTGTCTTGATTGGCTGGGCTTTGTCCCAGAGAGCAAGAGCTATGTCTGCATAACATCTTAGTCCTCTCCCAGATTTCACCACAAGACTCATGCAATACTTTTCATCTTTAACTCATTTAAAACATGAATCCAAAGTTTGATTTATGGTTATCTAGGCACAGGAAGCCAACAGTCCCATAAGAGATCTTGCGCTATACAACATTCCAAATAGACACAATAGGCAGCCAGGAGTCAAGCTCCAAGAAGAAAATCCAACCTATCAAGGAACCAAGGAGACAATGGCTACTGATTTGTTTCTTATATAATAAATTTTAAATAGTTTCTGTCATACTGCTCCAAAGCCAAGGATCTTCAAGCTCAAAGAGTTTGCAGACAACATTCTCTCATCTTACTACATTCCCATTTTTATCCAACCCCACAAAGACTAAGACTTACAGAAGCAACTTGAAAGTTTGCAGTTTTTGCAAATACCTAATTAATTCCAAGATTCCTTTTTGATATCTTTTTCATTTTTACAGCACCACTAAGGAAAAGTCTGCAATTTACCATGGAGACAATGAAAAAGGGGAGAAGGCTTATAGTGGGTTGACCTTGGCTAGCCATCAGGTGACCACCACTGCTGCTCTATCACTCACCACTCTCAACAGGACAGGGGGGAAAAATACTATGAAAAGCATATGGGTTGAGAGAAGGACAAGGCAATCACTTGCCAGTTGCTGTCCTGGGAAAAACAGACTCGACTAGGGGAAATTAATTTAATTTTTGGCAGATTAAACAGAGTAGGATTCACAGAAATAAAGAACAAATTAAAACAAACGAACAAACAAACAAACAAAACCACTTTCCCCTACCCCTCCTCCTGAGTGGTGTAGGGCTACAATCAATTCATAGTGTTATGTGTCTGCTGTTTATGTTTTCTCCTCATGCTCTTTCTGTATTCCAGTATGGGGACCCTCCCATAGGAGACAGTCCCTCACAAACTTCAGCACAGGTCCTTCCCACTGACTGTAAGTTTTCAAGAACTGCTACAGCAGGGGTCCTTTCCATGGGCTGCTACTTCCTTCATGACACAACCATCTGCACCAGTATGGTATCCCCCCAGGTTGCAGGGTATCTGGTCCATGGGCTGCAGGTGGACAGTTTGCATCACCATGGTCTTCACCATGGGCTGCAAATCTCTGCTCCAGTGCATGGAAGAGGTCATCCCCTTCCTTCTTCGCGGACCTTGATGTCTGCATAGTTCTTTCTTTCACATATCAATATTCCTCTATTCCAGCTGCTGATGCGCAGTAGGTTTTACCTTTACCTTTTCCAAAGAAGTGCTACCAAAATCGTTGATGTGCTCAGCTTTGGCCAGCGGCAGGTCTAACTTGGAGCTGGCTGGAATGAGCTTTGTGTGGCATGGGGGCAACTCCTGGTGTCTTCTCACAGAAGCTACCCATGCAGCTCCCCCACAACCAAAACCTTACCACATAAACCCAGTACTACCATTAGAGATCACAGGATGTCTAGACAGAATTTTACAAGATCTATAGAAGACATGAGTTCTGAGCACAGCTTTAGAGTTCTTGATCCTGTATCTTGACCTCAAAAGTTACAAGCACGTGGGCACAACTGGAAGCTCAAGACCTTTCCAGATGAGGTCTTCTATTTCACTAGCAAATATGAGCGGTGGAGCTTATGAATGAGTCTGCCATCCTCTTGTGAGGAGTTCTCTGGGGGTTTTTGTGCTCAGGTCAGGGAATACAGGCAATGTTTCTCCTCATCTTTGAACAACGAAGCAGACACAAACAGATGTACCTTGCTTTCAGACAGGGAAACTCCTGCATATATTCTGGCATTTGAGTCTAAATGTCAGGAACACTGAAGTCCAAACAGCAGTTTGTTTATAAATGTCTGAGACACTGCACATCTCTTGAAAATAAGGGTTTTTTGAAACATTTTCTTGTCTTTTTGGATCTGTATTCCACTTAAAAACTGCCTTAAACTCCAGGTAGAGAATCTAAATCTGATTTTTCATTTAGAAGAATGGTATCCTTTCAGATGAAAAACAAAACATATTTTAAAGATAAGACATTATTTGACATTATTACCTTGGTAATCACATGAACCTGGAGAATCATTTTGTATCACTTAAAATCTTTGCTCTACTTCACAGAGTTGATTACAAAAAAGCTCTGAAAAAGTGCACAGGACTTTCTTAGGACATCAGTCAACAGTGCTTCACTTCTAATGAACAAGTCAAACTCTTCAGATTTCCTTGACTTCTTCCTGACAATTCAGTATGAAACCATGTGCAATAAAGCTGTAAGAAACAATATCTTAAAGGAAAACAATCACAAATCTGATTTATGTCCAAATAAATGGTCCAAACGTAAATAAGTACTCAGAAAGGCAAATTAGCATAATAGACATGAATTAACTGACTGAGATAAACTAGGGAGTGTTTCTCATTGAAACTGGATCAAAATAATTCTGCAGAAAAAGAAAAATATCTTTAAGTTTATGTGCATATTTTTAATTTTGTTACTTAATAGTATCTGAAAATGCCACAATACGGCATGAATGGTTATCCATTTCATATATAATCCCTTGACTGTAATCTAGAAAAAACAATAATTTAATATAAAGAGTTTGATCTGAAAGCAATAGTGTATATTAACTAACACATGCCAGTAAAGCAAAGCTAAACAAATACTTTTTCTTTTGAGGTCATCAGGTCATTAGGAAGTAGGTATATGTTGCTTAGAATGCAGTATGGAAAGGATGCAGGGTTCTTTTTTCCCACAAATATACATTTGACAACTTTTCTCTCTGGGTTTGTTTGTTAGTTTTTTTTATTTATCTTTCTAAACATTTCTAAGCATACTTAGCATTCAGGATTCTATATAACACTTGAAATCATCCATAAGTAATCCTAAACAATAGCGATCTATTGAGTATTTCTGGAGATTCCAGTATTGGTGTGGAACAATAGGCCTTCCAAATTGATCACTCATATTATTTCATGAAAATCATGTATACTGTACAGCTTGAAGTTTTGCAGAATCACATGCATCAAAGATGTTTTCCTGATTTCCATGGACCACTGAAAAAAACAGTTCTTCATTTTGGCTTCAGAAACAGAAGAGAAGTATATCTGAACAAATATTTCTTTGAGTATGTAAGAATTATATAAATAATAATGCCAAGTACTACGGTTTCAATAAATGATATATCAACACAACTTTGCATCTTTACCCTATTAAGAGTATGCCTGGAATTTTTTAAGTAGTAGCACACCAGTTTTGATCTTAGCATCTATCTCAGTAGGTTTCTGTATAGTTTAACTGAACGTGCCTTCAGCAATGATTTGTCATTTTTTTCTAAATGAATCTGAAATTTTATGTAAATTAATGACACAGTGATTCTTTGAAAATTTTGTGTCCACAAATCTTTTTTTTTTTTTTGAATCTTTTATTCCATTTTTCAGCTGATCAAAGAGATTTCCTTAGACGGGAATTTTTTATAAATAAAACAAGCAAGCATACTGCAAATTTTAAGTAGTTTGGTAGATATGTAGGTAGAATATAAATTAGCACATTGTCTAGGGTAGTCTACTTTGACCTATTTAGCTTTAAAGCAGAGCTGTAATATAGTCATAATGAACTATAACTGCTTTCTCTACATCACATTTCACACGTCATTTACAATGTATTTATTTAGTATTGGCAGAGAAAACAACACAAAGTATCTGGCTTGTAAAATCTAAGAACAAGGTTAGAAATAACAACACTATTAAGTCTGAAGCCCCAAAGAAGCCCAGTAATTTCAAAGCTTCAAGCTAGATATTTTGAGCATCAAGCAAGCAAAAAGTGGTTGTCTTGGAAGTAAGCATTAGCAATTCAAAATCATAGAAAGGTTTGAATCAGAAGGGACCTTCAAGATCATCCAGTTCCAACTCCCTGCCATGGGCAAGAACACTTCCCACTAGATGAAGTTGCTCAAAGCCCCATCCAGCCTGGCCTTGAACACTTCCAACGATGGGGCATCCACAATTTCTCCGGGCAACCTCTTCCAGTGCCTCACCACCCTCACAGTAAAGAATTTCTTTCTACTGTCTAATCTAAATCTCCCTTCTTTCAATTTAAAACAATTACCCCTTATCCTATCACTACATTCCCTAATAGCGTCCCTCCCCATCTCTCCTATAGGCCCCCTTCACTCACTAGAAGGCTGTTATAAGGTCTCCCTGGAGCCTCCTCTTCTCCAGATGGAACAGCCCCAACTGTCTCAGCCTGTCTTCATAGGAGAGGTGCTCCAACCCTCTGATTATCTTTGTGGCTTTGTGTCCTTCCTGTGTTGAGGACTCCAAAGCTGGACACACTACTAGAAGTGGGGTCATGTTTCCACATGCCTCATGGGCATTACAATTCCTGAGACATTTTCTCTAAGAGGGAGGACCCAGCTAATCATTTTGAAGCTGAGTCTTACCATTCTCCCTTTTGCTAATCTGTATTCCTATCTCTTCTTCTGTTGCTTATGCATTTAGTCAGATATGTGATATACACTGGCTTGTGATCACTACCTTAACTGGCAAATATTACTCACATGCAGAAGAGGGCTACTTTTACCAAACCTGCCTCAGGAGACACAGAAGGTACTGTTAGAATTGACTGGATAATTTTTCTAGACAAAAGACTAACAAACTTGGAGAAAAAACATAGTGTCTCATCTGAAAATCTTCTAGGATAATCAGAAACAGATAAAGATAGAACATGAGTGAGGTTTAAGGAGAGGTGGAACTTTTCAATTACTTTGATGGAGAAAGGAGGGGAAAAGCAAACAGACAAGCAAACAAAACAAATTGGGAGTGGTTTATCCTTGCCAGATTGTGCAACAGAAGCACAACTTAGTAAGGCAGTAAAGTAGAAAAATGGGAATCACCTGCAAGTACAAAAAAAGGGTATCTCTTTCTCATACCAAGTGCTAGAAACAGAATGTTAGAGCAACTAAATCCTGCTTGAATTTATATTTCTTTGGATTAAAGAAGAACATAAGAGAGCGAGCAGAGAAAATATGTTCATTTTTCTGTTATAACTTCTACAAGCTTGAAAGCGTTTATATTTCTCCATGCTGCATTCACTTTTTTCTCAGTTAGGATAAGGGAAATCATCTACCAAACTATATCTTCACATTCTTCTGTGGGTGATAGCTGCCATTCAAAGTCCAAACAGTTTGTTTTCTCAGTTTCTTTGTTTCTTCAGGAAATATACAGGAAATTATAAGCAAACTCCTCAATAGGTTAAAGTTTTTAACATCAACAGTTATGTAGATGTTAGCTAAAAAGGAGTTAAAATTAAGAGTTCAGGCACACAGTGTACTTGTGTTGTAATGAAGTGATTTGTGTAGACCTGTCATTGAGTGTTAACATTTACAAATGTAATTAATTCAGTCATATAAAACAAATATTAGATAGTTATATTTTGATGAATTTAAACCTATATATAAATGCCAGCAGAAAGTTCCAATCATACTTAGTCAGGAACATGCATTAATCTTCCTTAGTTTTGCTCTATATGGTGTACTGGACATGATCTTCTGGCAAAATTAAAAATAAATGCCTACATTTGACCTCTGACTCATGTAGTGTGGAAACATACAATATTTAGGCTTTAATTGTGCTATTTTTCAGCTGCACCAAATCAGACCATCTGTCCAAAGTATGAACTAGGTTTGTTTTTCTATGTATATTGAAATGCATTTTTTAAAATTATGTCTTACTATTTTTTCTAAGCAAAAAGTTCAGAAATATTTGCATATATCCAAACAGGAATAACCCAATATCGAATTAACAACAAAATATGCGTTGAGTAGGAAAAATCAATATTGATCTGCAAAATCCCATACCAATTTGTTCTCACTGTTCTCACAGTATCCTTTCCCTCCAATCAACTGATTTTCTTTGACAAAGGGAATGGGAAGAAGAAAGTGCTCAAATGAAATATGAGTGAATGTTGTTTGCAAAGAAGAAATATATATTCCAATAGCAAATACTACAGGCCAGATTTTCCTACAAGTTTCTACTTTTTGTGCTTCACTGAAAACAAAAAATAAAACAGATCCTGAAAATCACATTTGAAAAAACTATCACAGATGGCAATGCTTATTTGTATACTCATAGATAATGCTCACAGTATCATATATTTGCATTTTATTTTCACTCAGAAGTTGCCTTGCGGTCATTTTCATTCCAATAGGCAAGTCTCTTCTGCAGCAAAAGGGGAGATGGTAGCAAGAGGACTTAAGCCGTGTTGAGAACAGCAGTGCAGAAAGATACTGTTCCAGCAGGTCATCTGGAAAGACCTGTTTGCAGAGCAGACAGATTGGCAAGAAGACCCCGAAGGCTGACCTCCTTAAGGCCATTAAACCAGTGAAGAATGGTCTCCCCTGATCTTTGGGCCTCTGGGCCTGTGTTCAGAAAGGTGGCCTTTTATCTTGAGCATCTTGGCCTTATCAGGAAGAGGTAGGTTCCTGTATTTCTGCCTGCCTGCTCCTCTCTTGCACTCAAAATGGCATGTCCCAGTCAAGCAGCAGTGTGTTTGCACTGCCATATGTGAATGTAACAGTCTTCACATCCATAAGAACAAATGTCAGCTATTCAGAAACCCTTTGAAATTACTTCAGCCACATATGTGCCCCCCAAAATTTTGATCAGTGCCACTGCTGAGATTGGTCTGTTCTTTTTCTTCCTTATGTCATCATCACTCCACACTCCAGACATGCTAATCCCAAAATATCTACACAAGAGCTTAAGAATTTCTTATATCTCCACAAAACATAAAGATGAAATTTAGATGTTTTCAAATCCGACATCCGTATCTGAGTTAATCACCTTAGCCTTATAATCAGTGAGTAGGTAGGATAGGAATATTTTTGGGCATGGTTCATCTCCTCCAAAAGTAGAATTTTGTCAAATGATTGATGTCCTAAATCTGCTTATCATTCTCCAGAAGACCATGGCATGACTACCTGAGATTATAGGTGTCTGAAGTTAGGTGAGATAAACCCCACCTATAGTAATGTATTAGATAAACAAATGCTATCAAAATATCCCAAAACACATCAAGTTGATGACTGCTATAGTTTTTAATCAAACATCCCCCTGAAGTGCCCTTTACTTTATGTGTTATTGTCAAAATGAAGTAATGAGGACCAATAATGAACAGATGGAAAAGTGTGTGTTACATAAAGGTGAAGAACATCTGGAGTGTTCTACAGAGCATTCAATAGAGGTTTGAAAGAGCTGAATGTAATTCAGCCAGCTAGAATTTGCAAAAAAAACACAAACTAAAAAGAAGAAGAAAAAGGGATTGTAAAAGAAAGCTGCCAAATTCCAGACTGCTTATTTATTCTGTGGCTGAGAAATCCTGAAAATTTAGTTATCTTTTGTTAAAGTTGCAATACTATCTGTGACAATAGACTTAATGATTAGAAATATTGAAGACCCAAAGCCTGAAATGATATTGATAAAATTTTTAATTCAATTATACACTTAAAATAACATACTGAAAAGATCAAAACCATTTTTCAGGACATGCAAGCGTATGTTTTGCGATAACCATTTGCAAATATAGCACCAAAGGCATACAGATTTTCTGGTTTGCAGAGGAGTGTGTTTATGGGAGAAAACTGGTAGAAATCTTTAGTCATTTTGGGTCATGCTCAAGTTATGTGTGTAAGCATTACCTATTTGCTTTCTTTTTGTTTAGGACTTGGGAACTGAGCTGTTTTGGGCTGAGATAAAGTTGATTTCTTTCTTTTAAAGCTTGGATGGGACTATGTTGAGATCTTTTTGTTGTCGATGAGCCAGGCTCGCACAGCCTCAAGGCCTCTGCTGCTCCTCACACTGCCCCACCAGTGAGCAGGTTGGGGGTGCACAGGGTTTTGAACAGGGATTCAGCTGGGACTGCTGACCCCAACCGATCAGAGGGATTTTCCATACTATATGACATCATACTCATTATATAAAGCTGGCGGAAAAAGGAAGGGATGTTTGGATTTATAGTGTTTGTCTTCCCAAGTAACTGCTAAACCCTACTTTCCTGGAGATGGCTGAACACTTGCCTGCTGATGGGAAGCAGGAAATTAATTTCTTGCTTTACTTTGTTTGTGTGTCCAGCTTTTGCTTTACCTATTAAATTGTCTTTATCTGAACCAGAAAGTTTTCTCACTTTTACCCTTCCAATTCTGACCCCCATCCCACCGAGGGGGAAGTGGGTGATCGGCTGTTGCAATGCTTAGCTGCCAGCTGTGGTTAAACCACAACAGGAATAAACCAGAAGATAAAAATTCTTCATAACTAGTGCAACACCGGGGATTCAAAGCTGCACTTTCACAGAAAATGCCTACTATATGATATATATTTATTAATAGTGTTCCTTTCACATTAATACTTTAAGGTGAGCCAGTAGGGGTATTATGATATTGTAAAATTTTAATTCCAATAAATGTGCCTATGGTAATAAAATATATGTAAGTTACTGGCTTTATGAGTTTGAAGTTGATTTATGTTATGTTGTAACCCCTTTCTGAGGAGAATATCTTGCTGAACCTTAGAAATATGTATATTGCAGACTATTATATTTCTTTTCAGTGTTCTAAATATAATTAACAGTTCAATGGTTACACAGAATTTTATAAGAACTAGTATTTAAATAGAATGACGTACCAAGATGTATTTACCTTTGAGAGTCCTGCATTACAAAATTTTAACAGAAGAGTTGCTCACATTCAATTTCTTAATGACTGCACATTTCAAACATTGTCAGATCCTCAACGGGCTATCAGAATTGTCTAGTGCATAACACATATACAGAGAAAAATGCATCTGAAAATATTTCTTGGTAAGACCGTTTCCTCTCAGTGTCTCTTTGCACTAATTATTTGTGACTAGTGTGTACACAGCATGAGACCTCAGAAGCCACATATAGACAGCTGATCAAGAAATATTTTTTTGATTATTTCAAGTATCTAGTTAGTTTTAAATGATGACTACTCCTTTCATTATTTTATGCTGGTGTCTGTTGTATGGCCTTCTGCAAGAAACCATTGGAAAGACTTGCTTTCTTTTAGACTGCTTTGGTGATTTTTATTTTTGCACTATTGAGTTATATCTTATTTTGCTGACTTAATTCTTTAAATAAAAAAGTTGTTAGAATGAGGAATTTATGAGAATTTCCCTTAGAAGCTTTCCAGATAGAATTGTATTTTTTTGATAAATCAGTTCTCAAAATGAAAAATATATTATTTTAAATCTGGATCTAAACTTTTCTACATTCATAAGTTCAAAATGTAATCCTCTGCCTCAAAACACTTTCAAATAAGGTTTTCATCCTTTCTACCATCAAGGCTCTCTAGAAGACTATATCCTCCAAAAATTAAAATGGAAGAAACTAGAGTGGAACACCACTGAATTCCTAGAATTTGAGATCCTTGTAAGAGACAGAATATGTGTAGGGAAACTTCATTCAGAAGGAAATGGAGGTAAGAGCCAGCCAAGCTGCAGGTGCTGTGAGCTGGCATTTATCCCCCACCTGCCTTGAAAATATAGTTTAACTAATGTTGGAAAAAATTGAAGTGAAGAATTCATCCCACTGATACTTCACATCTAGTATTTAGTCATATAATCTTAATTAAGTGTCAAGATTTCTGCAAGAGGGAGACACAGAATCACAGAATAATTTGCCCCATCTCAAGATAACATGAGATGGGCAGGGATGTCAATGACAGCTAGAAGTGTTTCTTCAAGTGCATCTGTAGCAAAAGAAAGACTAAGGAAATTGTGGACTTTCTGCTGAGTGACCAGGTGCCCTGATGATGGAAGATGCGGAGAAGGTGGAGTTGCTGAATGCCTTCTTTGTTTCAACTCATTCTGAATGTAGAGGAAAAGAAGGTTATCGGGAGTGGTTAACATGGATTCTCCAAGGGGAAATCATGCTTCACCAATCTAATGGCCTTCTATGATGACATGACTGGTCTGATGAGGGGAGAGCAGTGGATGTTGTCTACTTTGACTTCAGCAGGCTTTTGACACTGTTTCCCATAATGATATAGTACATAAGCTTAGGAAGTGTGGGTCAGATGAGTGGGACAGAGTATATCCTGAGCAAGTTTGCTGATTACAGAAAACTAGGTGGGGTGGCTGACACAACAGAAAGCTGTGCTGCTACTCAGTGAGACCTGGACAGGCTGGAGAGTTCAGTAAGGAGGAACTTCATGAAGTTCAACAAGGGCAAGTAGAGGGTGCTGCACATGAGGAGGAATAACCCCATGAATAACCCCTAACCATACAGGTTAGGATTTGACCCACTGGAAAGCACTTCTCCAGAGAGGGATCTGGGGGTCTTGGTTGTCAACAAGCTGGCCATGAGCAATGTGCCCTCATGGTCAGTAGGACACATCAAAAAGAGCACGGGCAGCAGGTCAAGGAAGGTTATCCTCCACCTCTACTCTGCCCTGATAAGGCCACATCTGGTGTACTGGGCCCCTCAGTTCAAGACAGACAAGATAGTCCAGCAGAGTGCTACAAAGTTGATCAAGGGATTGGAGTATATCTCTTACAAGAAAAAACTGAGAGACCTTGGTCTGTTTAGCATGGAGAAGACTGAGAGGGGATCTCATCAATGCTTATAAGTAACTAAAGGGCAGGTGTCAAAAGGATGGGCCCTGGATTCAAAATCTGGGTGTATTCCTGTCCAACCTGCTCAAAGTGAACCCGCTTTGGCAGGGGACTTGGACTAGGTGATATTCAAAGATCCCTTCTAATCCCTGCCATTCTGTGATTCTGTGAAGGATAAATTGCATTCTGAGGACACCTGTCTCCCTTCTTCTGTATTCATGTGCAGACGGTACCCAGGTGGTTAACTCTGAGGATGCAGGTGACTTTAAGAAAGCTGAAAGCAGAGGTTGGGAACCTTAAATGTCCTTGATTTCCATATATTTATCCAAAGAAGCAAGATTGTCTTCTCCATGAGAACATTCAGAGCAGGATTCTTACCTGTGTCCTCTGAATGGCCTTTTGCAGAAGCCTGTCTTCACTGATTATTCAAAGTCTGCAAAATTACATGATTTGATGCTATTTGACAAATGGTTCTATCTCCTAGAATAAAAAAGATTGCCACATTACCGGGACATCCACAAGCTAGCAGCTACTCATTTCAGAGGAGGAAACCACTGTTCTGGAGGTGACAGCCTGATAAAAAACCATAAAACCTGATTGTCAGTGTCACTGAAGGTTTCTTGGCAGCACTAGAAACACACTCGGTTGAGTACAAACTGCATGTTTTCTTCTTCAATCTCTTGAACACTGTATGCAAACAATACCTGTTAGACTGGAAAATCAAATCATGAAGTTTATGCAGATTTTTCCCGAGCAGATTTCTCCTAGCTAAGAGAACTACATGCACCTTCGACCTGCATATTTGTTGTATGTTGCAGCTTTGCCATCTTCACTGGCCTAAAACAAGTAAATTCACTGTAATTCAGAACTCATAAAGATTCTCCAGACTACAGTAGGCTAAACAGCTATGTATACAATTTTCTTTTCTAGACTAGTCCTAATACTGTATATGTTTAAATAGTGTTGCAGTTGAATTAAATATCACAGACCTTCTCACCAGCTTATCCCATATTCCTTATGCTCTTTTCTTAATGGAGTTAGGTAGGTAAGTGGTGTCATCCCTTCTATTCGGCTTATTGCCTTGTTTCAGGTCAAGGGAACCAGTAAAGTCTATGCATTCAAAGGAAAGACCTGACACCACTGTCTGTAGCTGACACCTTACAGCCAGACAAAATGACAGCTGTTTTTCAAGCAGCAAATCATAGGAATGCACAGGCACAGTGAACAAAACAAGTCATTACAACAATAACCGTCTATGTTCTTTAATCTTTGTGTTAGAGAATTTTTCTTTTGTTATTTTAAGGGTCTTTTAAATTTCCCCTTTGATTTACTTGCTGCCCTACAAGTATTCGGACAATAAACATGCCCTTATAAATACTGAGTAGTTCTGCTTGATGCAGTCTTAGTTGTCAGCAGCAGTTGCCTACACTAGGTACAATAAAGCATTTTTGCCTAGGGAACTTCAAAGTTATATGGTTTTCAATACATTTTTCTCTGTGGCTTGGCAAATAATTCTAATATGGATACCTCTACACCTTCTGTTTTTTCTTTTCTTCCTCAAAAATCAGTATTTATAGTCCAGACCTGTGGAGGATCCCCCCAGATATCAACTATGAGTAAGGTTTCAGATTTAAGTCATGCACTTCCCTTTTTTAGGACTGATTAGGCGTATTATCCAACCAGTACTAGAGCACTAACTCTACAGTCAGAGTACAAATACTTTGCAGTGTGCTGTTACTTTTATAAAGTAGGTATACAACATAGTAAAATGTATTAAAGGGACAAAAGCTATTGTGCACTGTTAAAGAAAGCATTAAATCTTATTGCATGAATAAATAAAACCAGAGTTTGTATCCCTGTTTTGTGCAGTTTACTTCACCGCACAACAATAACCTAGATCTCTCCATCATCATGAAAAATGAGAAATTTTAAAGGCTATCAAACACCAAAAAATTCCTCCATATGTCAGCACATTTATATCCAGCACAGGTGTTTTCTAATTATCATGAACTGACAAAAATTTCAATATTCAGTGATCATAGAGCCTGTATTTCTCTTTGGTTGTGACGATGATGTAGTGTTTTTACAATAGATGACAACAGAAAACCAAGCCAGGTCAGAACCTCATTTCTCAGATGTTCAGTTATCTCACATTTTTTGTCCTGTTCAGCTAGCTATATTGTCTTGTTTCCAAATGCATTGTGGTGAATGGAGTTAAATTCAGTTAGTGGCTGGTCACAAGTGATGTTCCCCGTGTCTCAATATTGAGGCCAGTTCTGTTTAATATCTTTATCAATGATCTGGACGAAGGGATCAAGTGCACCCTTGGTAGGTTTACAAATGGCAGCAAGCTGGGTGGGAATGTTGATATGCTGAGGGTGGGAGAGCTCTACAGAGGGATCTGGACAGGCTGGAGGGATGGGCTGAGGCCAATGGGATGAGGTTAAATAAGGCCAAATGCCTGCACCTGGGTCACAACAACGCCGTGCAACACAACAGGCTTGAGAAAGAGTGCCTGGAGTACTACCTGGCAGAAAAGGACGCGGGAGTGCTGGTGGACAGCCGGCTGAATACGAGCCAGCAGTGTGCCCAGGTGGCCAAGAAGGCCAGCAGCATCCTGGCTTCTATCAGGAATAGTGCCGCCAACAGGACCAGGGAAGTGATCATCTCCCTGTACTCAGCACTGGCTGCACCTCAAACACTGTGTTCAGTTTTGGGCCTTTCACTAAAGGAAGGACATTGAGGTGCTGGAGCTTGTCCAAAGAAGAGCAATGAAGCTGGTGAAGGACCTAGAGAGCAATCCTATGAGGTGTGGCTGAGAAAACTGGGGTTGTTTAGTACAGGAAAAAGGAGGCTGGAGGGAGACCTTATCAGTCTCTAGAACAACCTGAAAGGAGGTTGTAGCAAGGTGGGCTACCTTGGGTATCTTCTCCCAAGTAACAAGTGATAGAACAAGAGAAAATGGCCTCAAATTGCATCAGGGGGGTTTTAGGATGGTTATCAAGAAAAATTTCTTCACCAAAAGTGTTGTTAAGTATTGGAAAAGGCTTCTCAGGGAAGTGATTAAGTCACCATCCATGGAGGTATTTAAAAGATGGATAGATGTGGTGCTTAGGTGCATGGGTTAGTGGTGGACTTTGCAGTGATAGGTTTATGGTTGGACTTGATGATTTTAAATGTCTTTTCCAATCTAAATGATACTGTGTTTCTTTGATTCTGCGATTCTCTCTCTGTTCTCTCTCTCACACTCTGGATATCCTTCCTGAGACAAATGACCTCTGTGGATGTATTTTATCTTCATTATATATATAACGTGTGATTAATTTATTTCAAACCTGAAGTTTTTATTTAGTCAAAACTGAAGGGTCTGTATCAGCCAAGCATTAAAACACACCCACTTATCTTGCTGAGCATCCCACTGAGCACTCATCATCCTGCCAGGCAAAGTCCTGGCACTGCCTGTTCCTAGCTTAGTGGCTCACATGATAAACCACAGGGATCTTGGCAGGACAGGGGAGCAGAGTCTAACTCTTTATCTACACTAAGTGGCTGCTCCCTTCATTTACAGTCATCCTCTGGAAATCAGTACGTGACCACTCAGTTCAAATAAGGACATTGGAATATGGTATTGTCCTACTAGTGAGCCAGTTTTCAAGGTGCTATAACATGGAATGTGGCAAATAGTTACACTGCTTAATGGAGTAACTCACCTTTAACTATGGTGGAATTACCAAAACATTCTTTTAATGTATTGTTCTGAAAACTTTCAATCATATATCCATTCCCCTACTCCTTCCTATCACAGAAAGGACTTGTATAGACCTTCTAAGTTAAAAATTCTATTTGACTCTATGTAAAAGCTTAGAAAAGCTTCAGTGATACCTATCACATTTATTGCTCCTGTGCTCATTGAAGTCTGTTTTGCTATCTGAGTCTAGTCTTTTTTATTTAGCAGAATGCAAGAGAACCACCACCTGATACCATGGCTCTGAGTAACTTTTGTTGTCAACCCTGTGTATAGTCCTCAGGTATCAGGAGTAGTGCATGTTGGAGCTGCATCTATTTGCCCATCTACATGCCCACAGGCATCATACACATGTAGTTTGGAGACTTTTCAGCAAGACTACTCAATAAAATTTCAGTCCATTCCAAGTTTATAAGGGTTCAATCAGGCAGATGTTAATCAGTGAACTATGCATAAAAAAGCGAGCAACCGTTTTCACCGTCTCCAAGATACTTGCCATAGAATCTATTATTCTGGTACCACAATTGAAAAAGGGCTTAGGTTTCAATTGAATCTCTTTTGCGGTCTCAAAGAAATTAGGGGTCCTGTAGGCTGATACTTACTCTAATGAACCTGAATACTGTGAAACTCCTTTTCCTCCCCCAAAAAGGCTTCCCTGACCATAAACAAGACTGTATCTCTGGAGGATTTCCTATGCTCTATTGATCTAAAGGTATGCTTTATAGTCTCTCAAGCATGGTATTTGTCTTTATATCAAGTTCAGAACCACCAAAATTGCCCCAGACAATTTTATTAAGCTGATAGAGAAGGGAACTGCTCATTTTAGGAAGAATGAAGGACCTTTGCTTTGTTAGTCAGTTAATCAGAGGCCTTTTATTTATTTCCTGTGAAACTGTCTTTTCTTCAGATATCAGAAAGAATTTTAGACAGTCTGAGAGCTGTTTTGCTTTCTGGCATGTCGAAAATGAGAGAAACAGAGGAGTTTCTTTCATATAGGCTTTTGCATTTTATATAAAAAGTTTTCCTCTTATATTTGATACATAATCTAACTTCTATTAATGACAATGGAAAACTTAGCTTTAACTTTAATGGAACTCAAGTAAAGCCACATTCCTGGTGAGGGTTTCCAAGAAGCTTTTATTCTTGTAGTCTTGCATATTCACATTTTCTATAGACAGACAGGTAATCTCCACATTACATGGCACCTGAATACACATAGGTAGAAATCCAAGTTGATGGGAGTTTATCATAGAATCATAGAATGGTTAGAATTGAAAGGGACCTTAAAGATCATCGAGTTCCAACCCTCACAGTAAAGAATTTTATTCTAGTATCTAATCTAAATCTCCCATCTTCCAATTTAAAACCATTACCCCTTGTCCTGTCAACATCTCCTGACAGAGTCCCTCTCCTGCTCTCCTGTAGGCTCCCTTCAGATACTGGAAGGGTGCTAGAAGGTCTCCCCAGAGGCTTCTCTTCTCCTGGCTGAACAGACCCAGCTCTCTCAGCCTGTCTTCATAGGAGAGATGCTATCCATGTGTGCTAAGCAGAACAAGAGTGATGCTTCAACAAGCACACAATCTAAATTAGTCAGGTAAAGGAGCAGAGCAGAGAGAGAAGGAGTAGGATGTGAAGAAGAGAACACAGAGAAAGACAATAGAAACCAGAAGAACATTAAATTCTTTTGTAAATTTAATTAAGGATTATCTCACACTGTTTCAGTGAAGGTGATGGAGGTACTGACAGATATTACAAAGATATTCAAAACAAATGGCATGTAACCTTATATGAAGAAGACTTAGTTTGCCAAAGTTGTACTTATTTGCTGCAAGGTTGAAAGTACACTCGATATGTTGCTTAGTTGAAAAAGGTAATATATAGAGAGGAACTCCAAACACACCAGAAAGAGATTGGGAGACTCACACATGTGTATGAAATCCAAGAATTTAATGGATTTCAGTGTCACTATTTGAAAGATATATAGAGAATTTCTATTGAGGATGAATTAATATAATTCCATCAAGACCTAAATTACTGGAGCATAAAGTGTAGATGCAAAAAAAGTGATATACAAAAGAAGGAAAGAAACAAAATTAATTGGGAATGAGGGTGAGTAAAGAAAATGCAGATAGAGGAATAGTCCTAATTGCAGGTGTATTTTACCAGTATATTTTAATGACCATCATAAAAATTAAGGAAAGTCCATTTACAGTTTATCTTTTACATTTACAATTTATAGAAATTGTCCTTATCTTGAATTCCTCCACTGTCCTCCTGTGAGGGATAGAACTTCTGGGAGTGATGGAGAACAAGAGTATATGATCTTAAATTCATGAATCTTAACTAATGAGTTATTGTTCATCCAAAAACTGGTTTGCTTTCTGGGATGTCTGAAGTGGGAGAATCCAAAATGTTTCTTTCATATAAACTTTTGTGCTTTATTTTTTAAATAAATAAATAAATAAAACTATATGGTTTATTTAAAAATTTTGGAAAAGGCTTGGATATGATTTTCATTTCTATGTTAATCCTTTTTTTTTAAAAAAAAAGATTCTTTTAAAAGTTGCTCCAGTCATTACTGGTGCTTGCCTTTGTGGTTCCCACATTAGTTTATTGGATTACACTCTATGTCAGTTCTAATCATAGGCCCTTTCAGCAGCCAGTTTTTAGAGGGAAAGCCTGGGACCCAACCAGCAGATCACTGACACCGCTGCCTCCCAGGCATAGCAGACATTCAGAGAGTCAGAGGTGGAATGGAATTGCTTACCATAGGTGGTTTGTTCGTGTGGTATTAAGAGTTTGAATCACTACAGGGCAAAACAAAAAATAATTATATAAGCTTTCTTTGGGTATCTGTGAAGCCAAGAGGACTGTTAAATACTGAGGAAAGTGAGTTGTGCCATATTTTAGTGACCAACTGAGGTCTCAAGTTAGTGCTCTGAGTTTTAAGAGAATCATGAGATCTTAGTCAGTCTACTTCAAAATCTTAGTTGTTAAACACTTGAATATTAATGCTATGTTTAATGAGTTTAAATGACTTTCCTTAACTATGGGGCAGGGAAATGGTTATGTACTTTGTTTTTTAAATTTCTTTTTATTTTGTTTTTCATTTTCTCCATGAGTTGATGAATTTTGTTCGTGACATTCCTTTATTCTCTTGTGAGAAAAGGACCTGTAAATTGTCTTTGTTTACTTTGATTCAAGCAAACAAGTCATTGCTGTCTTTCACTCGATGGGATACAGCATTGCCATCTGTTTGACCCAACTAAATTAAAAAAACAATAATCTATGAAGGTAATTTAGGACTGTTTCAGGACACTTGGCACAGAAGGAGATTGAGTTGCACTTTAAATTGGGAGCCTTATAGATGTATTATTCAGCATGCATTAAAAAAAAAAAAAAAAAAAAAAAAGGCAAAACCTGCAAAATAAACTTAGGAAGAATAAAGTAGTGGGCTCAGCTCTTCATCTCTGAAGGCAGAACACCAGAGCAGCTGTGGCCAATGGTTGCTAAAAGTGTTAAATCATTCCCACATTCCCATTGCAATCTTACCAAACAGAAATCAGGAAAGCTTTATACAGGAATTTTAGGACTTCTGCTTGAAGAGTGCAAACAGAAACACTGCAAATTAGATGGCAAAGCTTGACTAAAGGTGACTTTTGGTTGAAGGATGCTGCAGGCCATGGTTGGTTAGCTTTGTTCTTGGGCCATGTTTGATGTTACTTGTCAAGTCTCAGACACAGAGAATTGTGGAGGGGAAGGAGACAGAGAGAAAGAGATAGCTGCAATTAAAAATAGGTATTTTCTAAACTGCAGACTTTTATTTTTATAGCTGGTATATTCCTCAGTTCAGACCTTTCCCTGGGTGAAAGCAGTTGATTATTTCTTACACCATTTAGCCTTTGTCAGGAGGGCTATTTTAACTGCAAAGAGAAATACGTGAAACTGTCAGCCGCAGACCTTTAATTCCCAGGCTTATTTTTGTAAACAATGATGCCATTTTTTTATGGCACACTCTTTCTCACAGAGATACAAAGATCAAACGGGAATGTTTCATTTTCCATAACTCTTCCAGACAAACATAGCTCTTCCAGAAAAATAATAATAAAACCCCCAAAGAAGTAAACAACGTTCACAGAGGGAATATGGCTTAAGTAATTCACACAGTATACAAACATATAGTGGTACAAAACCTGCAACATGAGTTTTTTGTTACATTTTAACAGTGTTTCCTCAAATCTTCAAAGCTCGCTTGATGGTTTGCTGAAGTAATTGAACCACTCTTGAGTTGTTTTATATAGGACATCTTATCTTTCTTTCATTACCCAGTCCGTGGCTTCTTTTCTATTCCCATGAAATCCATGTACACACTTTAGAAGCCCTCCTGAACAAGCTTGCTTCTAACTTTCACAGAGCCCTTAGCACAATTTGAATACGAAAGAGATACTGAATAAAAAGCTTTAATCTCTTGTCTGCTATTNCCCCCCCCCTCCTTCTTCCAAGAGCTTTTCTGTGTTAGTAAAGTGAACACTTTCTGTTTAAAGTAAGTATAATGCTCAAGAAGATGCACTGGGAGAGTGAAATCGAAAGCCTGGCCTGTGAAGCCTCTCTGCCACAATTTAGCAATATTTGCGCTGCATTTACTTGCTCTTGAGCTTTTTGCAGGTAAAAGATTAGTAAAGAGCTCTCCTTAACAAAATCATTCAATCAGTAGCAAGCATAGGCAGTATCAAATGTGCCCTCTACCTCAAATACTGTGGGGCTCTTTCTTCTGATACCTCTTCCCTCAGTTAACTGGAACTGCTTTGAAAGGGCTTTCTGTTCTCTGCTCTCTTGTCAATTTGAATGCCAGGAAATGAGCCCCCTTTGTGAGATTAATTAATAGCAGGAGCTGATCGGCCCAAGCCCAATTGCCACGCAACAGAGCTGTAATTGCTACTTTGTGGAAAGGAAAGAAAAAGTTTTGGTTGCAGTTTAAGAAGAGGGTTTAAGGAAAGTTCTTTGAACTAGAGGTCTCAGTGCACTGGATTAAGGCAAGAAGCAAGGAGGCCTTTGAAGTTTGTTAAGAGGTTTTGGAGGAGAAAAAAGTTGGGTGGCAAATGGGAGCTGGCAACATCAAAAGCATTTAGCACCATTCCTCACCTGCTTGTATTCAGAGCAGGGACCACAGGCTAGAAGCATCATTTGCTTGCAGTTTAAATGGTCAGTTTGGGGCTCCATTTGTTTTGATAGGAAACTGTACCGTGTATGTCACTATATATATAAGGGTTGGTACACCTAAGCATCTGAAAGCTACATATACTCAGGCATGCGCACACGCATCTGTGTTACATGCACAGGCATACAAAATCACCAAGTTCAATATAGGAACTGACATCTGTCAATTTTCATCCGAACACGTATCAGCTATTGCTACTTTGCTAATTACTTATGCACTGACATACTAGTAGTCACTAAATACTGATTTGCAATCCCACATTTGATTAAAGGCTTGTTAGATGCAGGTTTTTCTAAATTACTCCAAGTATTATACAAATATACATATTTGGCAAAAAACTCAAAAGTTAAGGTCATCTTCAGGCAAAATGTGACCTACAAAAAGTGGACACAAGTCCCCTGCAAATGCCTAGGTGATAATCAGGCATGGCAGAAACTTTTGAATGAGCTGGCAATACAACCTGTTTGATAAATTAACATCCCTTCATCTTTGCAACATTTAATGACAAGGGTGCGACTTTACATGTAGTGCACAGCTCTGAATTCAGCAAGAACTAAGATCCTGGAAAACTGCCCTAATGGAGGCTGGGGGACTACCTTGGAGCCAGGGGATCTCCAAGCACTGCAGAGACAGAGATCTTTCGTTCTGCTCCACACACCCCACTGCAGGGCCCATGGCCACAGCATACATGCTGGAAATCCCTCAGCAGCACAAAAGCACCTTGGAGGCTGTTACAAGCCAGTGGAGCTTAGAGCAGCCTTGAGGTGTTCTGTATTATACAGACAAGCCACTGTCAGCCCTGAAACTCAGAAAGGGCAAAGGTGGGGAAAATCTGTTTTTGTCTACTTCCTCGGCATCTGTCATTTACACCACTGAAGTCAATGGGTCAAATTCACATCTCATGATCTGAATGTAGCTGGCGAGTTCTGGATTAATTTGGCCCAGTATCTATATCCTCTTAGTAGCAGGACAGCACTACACATTAAACCACAGATGTCTTGTCACAAACTTGATGATATACTTTATTTTCTCTTGAAGGGCAGTGATTGCCTGTCTCATCTTGTTCTCTGTTCTGACAGAATCACAGAATCGTCATGGTTGGAAAGGACTTCTGAGATCACCAAGTCCAACCATACACAAAGACACAACCCACACCCTACAATCTCGGCCACCGGAGCATTCCTTTAAGTGCCACGTCTACAGGTTTCTTAAGTACCTCCAGGCATGGTGACCCTACCACCTCCCTGGGCAAGGTCTTTCAGTGCCTGATCACTCTGCTGCAACTTCATACCATTTCCTCCGGTCCTCTCATTATTCAGATGGGAGAAGAGGCCAGCACCTACCTCTCTACAACAGGTAGTTTTAGAGAGCAATGAGGTCTCCCCTCAACACTCAATGGAAAGGACATCTACTAATGTAAAGGGTGCTTCTAGTCAAACATTCAGTCCGCTAAAGAAACAGGTCTTTACACTGTTAATTTGGGTAGCAGGATGGGATTTCAAAGTAAAAACAATTTGAAAATCATTTAGATCTCAGCTACCTGCCTTACAATATAGGAATAATAAGAAAAGGTGGGGTTTTCTCTATTTCAGGAACCACCAGCATCTGTGGTTTTGTATATTTTCCCCTCTCCAACCTCAACAAAAGAATATGGAGGGAAAGGGAAAAGGAAAGGGAAAGGGAAAGGGAAAGGGAAAAGGAAAGGGAAAGGGAAAGGGAAAGGGAAAGGGAAAGGGAAAGGGAAAGGGAAAGAAACTGTCCCTTCAAATGTTACATCAATGGGTATTTGAGCTCTTTGTTTACCTCTCTACCTAGCCCTTCAAGATCATATTGATCAGCAAGTTTTCTCCTTACCCTTCCCAGATTGTTGCAATTTTTTAAAAATTAAAAGATAATGTGAAAAGAAGCCTTGCTGAAAGAAAAATCCAGACAGAAAAACATTTTAGTGGTGAAAGTTTTAGTGAGATTACAAATTAAAACTTAAAAAAAACCCCATCAAGCGAGGAAGGATTAATTTTACCTAAATCTTTGCCTTCTCCAGCCTCAACTGGGCTTCCTCTGCCTTCAAAGCACAAATCTGCCACTAAGACAGCTGGGATAATTTGCACTTTGGGCATGACTGTCCCTTTCCAGTGTCTACAAAAAAATGAGACTGACCGCCTATACGTAGGGCACCACATTTTGAAACAGTTAAGGCTGGGAAGAGGAATGCCTCCCCTAGTAATGTTTACAGAAAGGAGTCCAGAAACCACCAGATGCACTGGAAAGGGGCATTCTGCAATTCCTATTCCTTAATGGCTGATGTAAATTTTATCTTATTCTTATAATTCTTTAGAAGAATGCCCTAGAGTCAGAACAATAGCACCAGATAGAATGCAGTAGAGCACGTTCTTCCTGTTGTAGTCTTATGGATCAGTTTTCTATGCTATTGATACAGTTCATACATCTGTCCCCAGATCTCTCTACTACTTTTGAAAATCAAAATCCTTCACAAAATGGGGGAGCCCTCTTGAACAGCAGTAACAATTGTTCCATCTTAAACTCATCGATGCACCCCAAAAATATTTACTCTGGGTAGTTTGCCGGTTCTGCATCCTCTCTTTCTCCACTTGCTCTCTTTCCTGTTCTACCATTACACAGCCTTCCCACTGTCCTGCTGTCCTCTCTTCAGAGCAAGAAAAGTAACCGCTATCCTCAGCATCTCTAGAAGTTTATCTTCTTATACATGACAGTAAAAAGGGGTTTCTTTCTTGTAAAATAACCAAGAAGCAAGTAAATATACAAATTAAAGGAAAACACTACTCCTGAGGCTGACTGAATGAGCTACAGTAAGTGTATGTATTATTCTGGAGAATGTTATGCCATTGAATTCTAACTTTATCTGCTCAGCTCATTTAAGCCATCTTTCATCTCATATTTCAGCTTCTCACCTACTAAAGGGTGACTTACTTGGAAACCAAAACCTGAAAGCAGTTTGCAATTCAGACTTTTCTAGGATACCATTGGGAGACCAGATACAGATGCAAGTCTTCAAGAGGCAGTAGTTTTTCACCTTTACTCCAACCTGAAGCTTAGGACACGTACCATTTTCAGATATCAATATAACAAGGTCACATTACAGGTCATACTAGATTTTACTTACCTTAGGCAAAACTTAGTGATGTAGATCTTTATTTAAGCATCCAAATTAATTCACTAAATATCTACAAGATACCCATGCCCATCCATATATCATTGTTTTTCAGTAAGGTTTTCCATAATTACATCTGTTAACAAATGTAGCAAATTCAATTAAAATTTAACTGGCAGTGCATGGAAGCAAAACAGGTTCACTTTTATTATGTCAAATACCTTATTTTATGCCATGCATGTTAAGGTTTACCACTCCTTAAGGCTTGCAACCGCAACATTTTAACTGATATCTGGAGGCTTGTAATTGTATGTGTGCACATCAATTATGGATTGGATTCAGCATTTTCAGATAACTTCACCAATCACAAAGAGAGCCCAGTGGTCTCCTGGCATTTTCGGAGCAGTTTGATTACAGGTGTAATACATACAGCCTTGTTAGCTCTCAGTGATGAGGGATTCCCTTCCCTGCTGGGTTCTAGCTGAGGCACTGACCATTGCTTTTCACTAACAATTTCTATCTGCTCCCAAGAGATGTTTTAATGAGCCCCTCCGACATGGCCAAAGGCAAGAAATGTTCTCTGGGCCAGTGAGGTGAAGAGCCAAAGCTTAGCCTACTAGGCAAGCAATAATTAATAAGGCATTTTTGATTCATCTCAATTCATTAACAAAGTTACTTTTTTTTTTTTTATTACTGCTAAGCAACACAACGTTAAGTCTGTCACATTACTCACAAGTATTGAATGAAAAACTCGTGCCAAGGTACGCAAAAAAAAATTAATTTATGACAAAAATAAATGAATTTAGAATACTAATTGGGAGAAAGCAACTGACAGATACAGCGAAAGATTGATTTTAGGGGAAACGGAGAAATCTGTTTTCTGTTTATTTTAAGGACAGGGAACGAATACTGATTAGAAATGTATAGCCAGTTAGGTTAGTGCAGCATTTGGTTAGGCTAGTACAGGATGTTAGATTTGTCTAAAATTTTCCCCAAATTCGTGGCTATCTGCTACTCAGGCAGAGTGAATGACAGGGAGGCTGGGGTCTGTTGGGATTAATGGCAAAGGTTTCTTGAAACCCTTAGACTGCGTTGTGCCACGACAAGCAGTTTGTCAGATTGCAAACATTGGGTTTTTTCCACAGGAAGTAACGTTGCTTACTATTAGCAATTACTGGTTTACGAGGGGCCAAACTTGTGCTGGAATAACCTAAATAGACTACCTGGACCTGATTAAGAGATCCTCCAAATTTTTGTTTTCATCAAGTCGGGCTCTTGGGAGAGACAACCAGCTTGGATAAGTTGGTTGGTGTTTTGTTTTCTTCCTCCTTTCCCCCACATTGAGGATAAAGTGAAAGAAAGAGCCAGGAAGAGGAGCGAAAAGAAATATTAGTTAAAACCAGAGTGCATCAAAACTGAAGCTCTTTGGAGACATGGAAGGGGCATCAATCACTTCTGTGGGCACATTAAGCTGTTACATATTATAGCCATCTCGGTTTAAGTGGTGTAAGGCTCATCTCATTTGCATTTGTTGTGTTACAATCTTGCTTCAGGCCTGTCTCCACAGTGAATAAGGTGGCTGTGCAAGGCAGCTTGTGGCTGGCATAAAGGATATGTCAGAGTCAAGCTGCTTCACTAATCAGCTTTGCTGGGGCAGATACATGATAGTCTATGTGAAGAAATTTAGATAATAGTATACAGCATCCCCTGGAACTGTATGTAGTGTATATAGGGTTTTAGACCAACTTCTAATCCTTCATGGAGAATTTGTAAATACTGCAGCGATGTTCTAGTGACCTCTAAAGGCAGCTGGTTCGCGCTGTGTAGCACTTTTTGTTAAACCTCCGGCTTTGTAAGGCACACAATGCTAATGTTCCTAAAGGCTCTACGAGGGGAATTTTTCCTGAAATATCATTTTTCCATTAAACCTGCCACCTTTCATTGCCATGTTTCCCACCTCCTCCCCATTGCCCACAGCGGCTGCAGGTGAACCCCCCCCCCTGCCATCCATCCCAGCCCTCCTGCCTGCCTGCCTGCATCCCCTCCTCCTCCTCCTCACCCCTCTGCCTNCTGGGGGCCAAGCCAGGGCTGCGCGCCCAAGCTAACAGCAGTCACAACTCGCATGACCCTCCCCTGGGGCTCGGCGGTGGTAGCCGGCGTCTCCTGCTGTGGGTCTCGCTTTCTGGGCCTCCTCTAAACAACTTGGCATTATCATCAACTTTCCTGCGTCCAGCAGGCCAGGCCAGGGGCTTTATTAACGTAGAATAACTGTACCTCGCCACAGGCCAGCCAGCATGGGTGCTGCTCCGAGTTGAGTTTGACTGCAGTGTTAAGCTGGCTAAAAATGTAAGTTTTTATAGACGTTACTCTTCTGTTTCAAATTTTCTTTCCCTTTCCTTTTCCCTTCGGTGGTTTTAAAATGAGGTTTATGAGAGGAAAAAAAAAAAAAAAAAGAAAAAAAAAAAAAAAGGAAAAAGAAAATAAGGAAAGGAAGGTTAGAGTAGAGATTCAACTGCCCTCCCTCAACTCTTTCCGACACAGTGATTCCAACTCTGTAGCACAGCATTTTTCCCAGCGTCGTTCTCCTTCAGGCTCAGCCAGCAGGTCTAGTGTGTCATTTTCCGGAGTGCCAATTTGCAAAGATGGCCAGATCAGAGTCAGCAACCTTCCCCTGGCTGGGCAGGTTGCTCCTGTCATGCCCCTCTCTGGCTTGTTCATCTCCGCTCCGCTCGGCAGCTCTGATGGTGAGCGTGAGACGCCGTGCTTTGTTTGCTTTAGTTGTGATTAAACAATTAAGCTGGACATTTGGGTCCATTTGGACAATGGTGCGCGCGCACACGCACGCAAATTAAATGTCCTACGATTACTAAAAGCTATAGAGTGTTTTAAATGCAGGTGAATTCTAAGGAATAATAGATCAGGAATGCCTTTTCTTACCCCCCTATTGAAGATAAGGGGAGCATTTTTTAAAACAACGTCCTCCTCCTCCCCCCACC